>JBCEWC010003237.1:0-31053 GCA_038996855.1 Solanum aculeatissimum
CTTGGGGTGCTTAAATATACATATGAGTTGGTGTGGTGTTGTGACACTTGAATTGAAAAATGTGGTTAAGTGATTGAGCATTCTATATTGAGATATATTGTTATGGTTGTTGATTATGAGTGGTTTTGTTTGTGGACTTCATCTCATGTTCATTCATTCCATGTCACGCATACTTGCATTGGTTCTGGTTGTGAGTATGAGGAAGATAGTGACAATTGGGGCCGAGGTCTTTACCGATCGAGATGTGATGCCGAGGTCATTGCCGATAATATTGTGATATTGTGATGCCGAGGTCATTGCCGGCGATATTGTGATGTTTTGGTGTTGAGGTCATTGCTGGAGAGATTGTGATATTGAGGCCGAGGTCATTGCCGACGATTATTGCATAAACATGTATCTCATCCTTGCATATTCTTATGTGGCATGATGTTATTTCTTTAATTGATTGGGTTATAACTTGTGAGTGTGTCTTGTGATTTACAATTGTGATATGGTGAGAAACTATCTTTATTGTGTATTATCTATTGTTGGGCTGGGCTGATTTTCCTGTGCAAGTTATGGTTGTGGAGGTCAGTTGGGATGAAAGGAGCTTGTGTATTCTATTAGAATTATTTTGTTTTGTTAGTTTACTTGTTGGGTACCACATTGTTTTTGGTACTCACCCCTTGCTTCTACACCTGTGTAGGTTATGAGCCCGGACAGTGAGTAGTACTTTTCTTTGATCATCTGAGGCTTTCCAGGAGATTTAGAGAGCTAGTTGTTGTCGTCTAGCTGACTCTCTTGTCCCTATTTCATGTCTGCTTTGTTCTATTTGAGAAGAAAGACAGTTCAGACTTGTAATATTTTTTTTTCTATATTGCTAGTGGCTTGTACACATGACAACTAATCCTTGGGTGGTGTTTAAGTTTATGAAGATTTTTATTTCTAGCTATCTACTTTATTTTAGTACTTCCGCACATTATTTCTATTTTCGTTGGGTAAGGCTGACTTGTTCTGGGGGGATTGAGCAAGTGTCATCACACTCATTTTTGGGTCGTGAAAAATAGATGTGACAATACAACTATGACAAGCAAGGTAATAACAAATACGCAGCAATCACTGAACTAGCATAGAATCAATAATGTAATACAAGTACCCTCACACAAACAAGTCTAATATCTCACTCGTAATAGTATTTTCAGATTCAATGCTTAAAATCACTCACTCTCATAATAGATATTCAAACATTGTGTTCAATACCATATGCTTTACCCCTATACTCATGACTATGACTTTTGACTATTTGGATTAGTCTTACTATAGGACTTTCTTGGCTTGTAAAGTAGGCTCAGGGGGATTTGGTATTATGTTTTAGGAACATAGTGACTAAAGACACTCCTGGATACTACATTTTTTACACTTTTGCCCTATCAACACTGATAGTTTCAACTCATTTCCCCCTTCTCCTATTTTAAGCTTTTTTGTGTGCCTTATTATAGTTCTTAGCTCATTGTCTTTTTATTTTTTTCGCTCTTTCTCTTTTTAGCTCATTGTTAAGGTATCTTTTCATCTTCTCTGGCACTCATTTCATATTTTCCCATTTTTATGTTTCACTAGCTTCCATCCCATTTACTTTGATCTCCCTTACACTAGCCACCCTCAACTTAGGCTTTTGGCCTGAGTTGAGGTATACAATATCCAACCTACAAACTAGGGCCACTTTTGGTAGCCACCCTCAACTTAGGCATTTTGCCTCAATTAAGGTGCATAATATTTAAGGAAGGACCAGGGCAAATTTTGAGATTTCACAATAAAAAAGGCTTGGTTACTTAGGTGTTTACATAGAAAAAAGGTATATGCATGGCTCAAATATTCGGATCAAGGGATACATCAAGCATTTGGTTGGTAATTTAGGCTAAGTGGAATAATATGAACAATGGCCCAGGGCAAGTTTTGAATTGAAACACAATATGAGAATCATGCAAATAAGCTCACACATATGGCACTGATTACACTATCAACTTAGACTCTCAGATCATGCTTTATATCACAATTATATCTTACTCATTAGAACAGGTGTCACGACCCAAGCCTAGGGCCTAGATGTGACACGACGAATGAGAAACTGAAGGCAACCCAAACTAGCCTCTTACATATCATTGGCACATCCTTAGTTGTGGAAACTTAAATCAAGGAGTAAACAAGTACCAAGTAGTTCTAGGAGAAACGGGACTTCGAACTCAAGCTATGAGGATGATAAGGGAAGAGGATTTGCATGAGTCACATAGCAACTAACGTCTAAGGAGCGGGTAAGTAGGACTCATGCTATGGGGGTATTTTCGGGACTTGGGACTTTCATCTCTTCAACAGCATACAACAGTCATAGAAGGGGATAAAGGGACTAAGGGAAGTCTTTCATAGAATATAAAGAATTAATAGGAGTCGAGCTCAATACATAATAGTCATATCTAACAACACCTCTACCATGAATGAAACAGGGACCAAGACATGCTTTAGGGCTCACCCTCAATGAGTAAATATCCATAAATACATAAGATTTAATTAAGCATGAAAGTAAAGTGGATGTTGTCCCCGTAATGGAGGACTCAACAAAGAAGTCTTTAAGTAATCTAGCTAGCCACGTAAAGGAGGATGAATAAGAGCTCTGGTCCCTATATGGTGATATCATGTAGGCAAAAAAGTATGTTTTAGTACTCAAAATGTACTAAGTATGCAGGATGCAATGCAAAGAAAGAAACGTAGTATAATATTACAAGATGCATAACTATAATCAATAGATAAGAGATCAATATGACATGCATAGATAGTGCTTAAGTCAAAACATGCATAGAGATAATCAAACTTGCATAGCATACATACATATGTGGGAGGAGACCGTAACTGACATATAATACCAAGTGAGCTACTACTTGGAATTTTGATGCTTGACCCCCCACCAAACAAAAGGTGGTCTACTTGCCAAGGTAAACCAAACTTGACCCCATATAATGGGTAAACTTGACCTAGTTGGATCCATTAGTAAAAGTCCTATTTAGGGAGCATAACATAAACCTATGGTGGCACATAGTTAAGAGACCAAGGCTTTGTATAAGGACCCCTTAGGTCGAGCCCCCACCTTAAGCCTTATTCAGTGATAAGTCTAGTCTCACAGAGTACTTAATGTAATCATAAACATCATTATAACTTGAAAGACTTGTAAAATCGTGATAACATGGCAAGAGTAATTCATTCATATACTTGGCCCCTACAAGTGTGCATAAGCATCCCAGTAGAGGGTGAAACATTTCGTGAACTTGACCCCTTTTAGTGAACATTGGTGAGTACATGAGGGTATAACACTTATCATACTTGACCCCTTCATGTAGGAAATATTCATACTCAAGAGGCTAGAATATAGCATAGGGACTCAACATTTTCTTATAAATCATAGGAACTTTTCATGAGTTCAATACATGCTTAGGAGTCCACATAGATATTATCTCATGCTTGTCTTGAAAATCATGTAATAATATTTATCATGTAAGTTTAGTAAAACATGGTGGATGAATGCATATACACTCAAAAATCATGCAATTTAATAGTATAACTCACGGAGAATATAAATCCATTTCACTTGAAGAAATAAATCAATCAATCCACCAAAGTAGTAGAAAGAAACCCCAATTTAATATCATGAAATTCATCATCTTCATAGTGCATATCATGCATGGGTTCAAGAATCATAAACCAAATCATGGAACAAGCCTTCAATAAATATTCATGCATAAATAGTCAATACTTGAATAACCCAAACTTAATTTGTGTACATAATGCATAATAGGGTTTTACCCATAACCATCATAGCCTAAAATCATGAACTTCAATAAGGAGAAGAGGATTGGATTCATGGGTGAAAGAATTCCCATGAATGAAGCCCACATACCTTGCTTGATAGGAGGTGGAAAACCTTGGAGGAAATGGTGAGAATCCAAAACTCTAGCTTGCTTCTTGCTTGAAATCTTGAGAAGATTTTGAGAGTTCTTGAGAGCTTGGAGAAATTTGGTTTTGAGAAAAAATAGAATAAATTAGGGTTTTGGGAGCTGATAAGAGGATCTGAGGAGGGGTAATACGACATGGTTTAAGTATAAAAGAGTAGAAAAGGTCAGTTTTACCCCTTTTTAAAAACCTGGATGGATCGGTCAATGAAACCCCAATTACATGTCGTGGATCATTCCATGAGTCATAGAACCCTCTCATGGATCAGGGGTCCTCCAAATATGGGCTACTGAAACTTTCAACGAACTCCCCACACAACCCTTGAAACTATACATGAGTCATAAAGTCTCCTCATAAACCACTCCTTTCCTTAGAAAGATATTTGCCCTTAAGGTCCTTTTCACGAAGTGAGTCCACGAGTCGTAGAACATTCTACGGCTCGTGCTTTAGGTCTCATAAATCTTTCCAGTGTTCCCTTAAAATGTCTATTTTTCACCGCCACTTCTTCGGGACCATCCATGAGTTGTGGATCACTTCACAGACAGTAGGCTGTCTCGTGGAATCAAATCTCAAGGTATTTTTCTGCTGTCAACATTCCCAAAGTCTTTAAATATGAAGGGTATTTCAACGGGCACTGTCAATTAATCAAACATGCATGGTTGTTATCAAGACTAACTATTAACAAAAATTATGTTCTGGTAGGTATCATTTTTCAATGATAACAAACATCATGACTTAGACATCAGTACTATATGCTATTAATACTACCTATACATCCTAGACATGTCGATTTAACAGAAAATAAATGTCCTCGAGGAAAAAGAACACATGCAAGGAAACCCCTGGAATTGAAAAATTGGGATAGTTATAGGCCATAGCTACTCACACTTTATTGAGGCCTATAAATACCCTCACACCCTAAACTCAAATTTATTGCTTGTCCTCAAGCGACAGACTCAATCTACATAAGTAGTATAGCACAACACACATTCCAGTCTAGTTCTATACATTATCTTAAAATCAAGCTCAGATACCTACACCAACTCAGCAATACATATCAGAAGTCATCAAACAAACCAATGCAGATTAATACATGCGACAGTGCAAATATGACAAGCAAGGTAACCACAGATAAGCAACAATCACCGATCTCGTCAAGAATCAACAATGTAATGCAAGTACCCTCAAACAAAGAAGACCCATATCCCACTCATAATAGTCTTTTCAGATTCAATTCTTGGGACTACACAAAAATTACTCACTCTCACAATAGATATTCAAACACTCTATTCAATACCATATGTTTTTTCCTATACTCATGACTATGACTTTCAACTATTTGGATTAGGATCACTATAAGACTTTCTTGGCTTGTAATGTAGGTTCAGGGGCTTTGGTATGATGTTTTAGGACATAGTGACTAAAAGCCCTCCTTGATACTGTATTTTTTGCACTTTTTCCCTACCAACATTGGTATTTTCAACTCATTCTCCCCTTCTTCTATTTCAAGCTTTTCTAGGTGCATTATTCT
The DNA here is from genome assembly GCA_038996855.1 of Solanum aculeatissimum. NCBI lineage: Eukaryota > Viridiplantae > Streptophyta > Magnoliopsida > Solanales > Solanaceae > Solanum > Solanum aculeatissimum. Next base: position 5,507 of record JBCEWC010003237.1, read on the forward strand.
AGTTCTTAGCTCATTGACTTATTAATTGTTTTCACTCTTTCTCCTTTTAGCTCATTATTAGGGCATCTTTTCATATTTTCTGGCACCCATATCACATTTTTCTCTTTTTTTATGTATCACTAGCTTTCACACCATTTATTTTGATCTCCCTTACACTAGTCACCCTCAAATTAGGCTTTTGGTTTGAGTTGAGGTGCATAATATCCAACCTATAAAGCAGGACAACTTTTGGTAGCACCCCTCAACTTAGGCTTTTTGCCTCAGTCAAGGTGTACAATGTTCAAGGAATGACCATGGCCAATTTAAGGATTTTATAATTAACAAGGTTTGGTTACTTAGGTGTTTACAAAGAAAAAGGGTATATGCTTGGCTCAAATATTTGGATCAAGGGATAGATCAAGCATTTGGTTGGTTATTTAGTCTAAGTGGACTAATATGAACAATGCCATAGGATCCTTTCCTAACAAACTAACCTGCAGTCTAAGTCAGAGTGACAGAACATGTTTTGAATTAAAACACAATATGAGAATCATGCAAATAAGCTCACACACATGGCACTGATTACATTATCAACATAGACTCTCAGATCATGCTTTATATCATAGTTATATCTTACTCATCAGAACAAGAATTGTCAATTAATCAAACATGCATGGTTGGTATCAAGACTACTATCAAGAAAAAATATTTTCTGGTGGGTATCATTTATCAATGAAAACAAACATAATGTGATAGACATCATTACTATATGCTACTAATACTACCTATACATCCTAACAGTGTTGGTTCAACAGAAAATAATTGCCCTCAGGGAAAAAGAACACAAGAAAGAAAATCCCTCAGATTAAAATATTGGGATAGTTATATGCCATAGTTACTCAGATTTTATTGAGGCCTATAACTACCCTCACGCCTCGTAACTTAAAATCTTTGCTTGTCCTCAAGCGATGAGCTCAATCTACATAAGCAGTATAGCACCACACAAAAACTAGTCTAATGGCATATATTATCTTAAAATCAAGCTCAGATACCCACACCAACTCAGCATTGCATATCAGATAGTCATTAAGCAAACCAATATAGATCCATAAATGTGACAGTGCAACTATGATAAGCAAGGTAACAACAGATAAGCAACAATCACTGAACTAGCCTAGAATCAACAATCTAATGCAAGTACCCTCACACAAAGAAGTCCAATATCCCACTCATAATAGTATTTTAGGATTCAATTCTTAGGACTACACAAAAATCACTCACACTCATAATAGATATTCAAACACTGTGTTCAGTACCATATGCTTGTCCCTATACTCACGACTATGACTTCCGACTATTTGGATTAGTATCACTATAGATTTTTTTGGCTTGTAACGTAGGCTCAGGGGGATTTGGTATGATATTTTAGGAACATAGTGGCTAAACCTCTTGGATACTACGTTTTCTATACCTTTTCCCTACTAACACTGGTATTTTCAACTCATTCTACCCTTCTCATATTTCAAGCTTTTTTGTGTGCCTTATTCTAGTTCTTAGCTCATTGTCTTTTTATTTTTTTCACTCTTTCTCTTTTAAGCTCATTATCAGGGTATCTTTTCATCTTTTCTGGCACCCGTATCACATTTTCCCATTTTTATTTATCACTAGCTTCCATCTCATTTATTTGATCTCCCTTAAACTAGCCATCCTAAACTTAGGCTTTTGGCTTGAGTTGGGGTGCACAATATCCAACCTATGAACCAGGGCCACTTTTGGTAGCCACCCTCAACATAGGATTTTTGTCTCAATCAAGGTGCACAATGTTTAAAGAAGGACCAGGGTTTTTTCTCTTCCATTTATCTTTCTTACCCTTTTTTTTCTCTCCCTCTCTTTCTTTTAAAAATATTAATTAATTATTTTAATTTAAAATATAATTTATATTGATTATTACGCGAATGATGTTCTTACTATTCTTTAAACTAGTTTAATTGTTTTATGTAAATACATATATAATGCACTGACATAATTTTAATATATTAACATATAAACTAATTTAAATAGTGTTTAATTATTTGAAATTCAGATATAATATTTTTTGACACCATTAATAAAAAGAAATAAATAAATTACAATTGTAATACATTTTGAATTCGATACTTCATATGTATTATAAACACTTTTAATGCACGTGGAGAATATAAGTAATATATTTTTAATATAATAATTATTTTAATATCATTAATAAGAAAAAATAATAATAAATAAATATAATATATTTTAAATTCAGTAAATAATACATATTATAAGTATTATGTGTGAAAAAGAAAAGAAAAGAAAGAGAAGGAGAAAGAGAAAAAGAATTGTAAAGTAATTTATTGGTGAAATATGTTATAGACTGTAGTAAAAAAAATACTTTAAGAAAAATATTTGATATATAATGTATTATTTATGTAAATATCTCAATAGAATAACCGAGAAAACGTAGTGGCTCGAGAAGTGTCCAGTGAATGTAATTGACTTGAAACACGTATGATGCAACGTGTAACTTCTCAGGCTAACACGAACCTTCCGAGGACAAATGTCATCAAATCCCTTAAGTACTCCTCATCACCAATATTCCCTATTTATTTTTCTCCTCATCTAACAAATTCATCCATCCCTATCTAAAAAAGGGGAAAAGAAAATGGCAAATGGAAGTGATGAGTTTAGGCTAGTGTCACCAAGCATAAATCATGAAGGAAAATTACCTAGAAAGTACACAGATGAAGGGCAAGGTGCTCAAAGGAATTTGTCACCACCATTAGAATGGTACAATTTGCCACAAGGGACTAAAAGTTTGTCACTAGTGGTGCAAGATATTGATGCACCTGATCCAAATGAACCTCTTGTGCCATGGGTTGTTTGGGTTGTGACGAATATTCCACCAACTTTAAAGGGTCTGCCAGAAGGATTTTCAGGTAAAGGGGAGGAACTAGGTGGAGATTATGCTCATGTCAAAGAAGGGAATAATGACGAAAAAGTCCCTGGATGGCGTGGACCTAAATTGCCAAATCATGGTCATAGATTTGAGTTCAAGCTTTTTGCTTTGGATGATGAGCTCAATCTTGGGAACAAGGTAATCCTCAAGTTTGTGATAATTCATAATTCAATACTTACCTTTTTTAACTTTATTTTTATTTTTATTTATTACGTTGTTTATGGGGCAACTTAAACTATGTAATGACTCTTATTTATATCATCTTCGTCCCATATTATATCTATATTCTATGAATATTTTTTATAAATATTTTTTTCATATACTTATTAAATTATAATAGAATTAATTATTTTTTGTTATTTTACTGCACCATTAATTAGTGTATTAAATGATTTTTTCTAATGTATATTGATATAAATAAAGGGTAAAATAGTAGTGTCATTTTATCCCATCATTAATTAGTGTATTAATGATTTTTTCTAATGTACATTGATATAAATAAAGGATAAAATAAAATAGTAGAGTTCACTAATGTGATTTCTTAATAATTGTGTAAAATGGAAAGTGTCCTTATAATATGGGACTGAGGAATGGGACTGAGGAAGCATTATAATAGAATAATTCAATAATCACTTCTCTATTTTTAGCCACTTTTTAATTTCATTGTTTATGTAACATGACTAACAAATTAAAGAAATTTAGATGCATTTGACATATTTTTATTTTAAGATCATAAAGATCACGTAATTTAAAAATATTTGTAAATTTTAAGTCAAATCAGCCTAGGCGAAATAGATTCAAATCGAAGTTTTTGAATCCATATTTAAGAAGCTTAGTGCCTAAAAGCCTAAGTGGTTGATTCACGTACACCTATACACGAACCGGAGGATAACTATAGAGCTGAGCAACTTTTTTAAACTTGATATGTACTAGTAGTATTTTATCAAGAATAATAATGGAGAATGGATAAAAATTTAATTAATTTGGTTTTTTGGATGATTTGGCAGGTGACGAAGGATAAACTACTAGAAGCAGTGGAGGGTCATGTTCTTGGAGAGGCTGTTTTGATTGCCATATTTTGAATGTATTCATTTCCTAGATTTTAGGCTTTCTATTGTGTTTGGATGATATGGTATTCTCATTCCTACTTTGATGTTAAATATACAAATGAGTTGATTAATTTGCTAATTCGTTAAGATACAAAGTTTATACTTGAACGGTAATTAGTTAAAATTAGTTGGTATATTTTCATAATTAATTTAATTAAGTTTATAAATTTTCATGGTAAAATTAATAAAATATTTTAAAATTTTTATATAGAAAATTTAGTACTATTAATTTATTATAATAATTTTTATTAATATAATATTATTAAAATTCTAATTATTTTTACTAAATATTTTTGAATTATAACATTAATTTCTTGGTATAATTGATTTGTCATTGGTGTTTGAAGTTACTAATTTGAATATTAAATTATTATAATTATTTTTAATTTAAAAATTAATTTAATATATTTTGTATATTTTATATTATATTTATATTAAAGAGAGAATTTTTTTACATCAGAGGATTGTGACTTTTCAAGGAGTTTGTGAATTTTTTGAGAAATTGTGTTTTTTTTTACGAAATGTGTGTTTATTAAAGGATTATTATTCTTTTAAAGGGTTTTTATTTTTTTGAAAGGCTATGATTTTTTTGAAAGATTATGATTTTTTAAAAAAGTTATGATTTTTCTAAAGAAATTATTATGATATCTTAATTTAAAAATTAATTTAAATTTTAATGCAGAGAATTTTTTGCATTGAAAGATTGTGATTTTTTTTAAGATTGTGATTTTTTTTGAAAAATTATGATTTTTTTGAAGAGTTAATGTAATTTTTTTGAAATTTTTTGACTTTCGAAGATAGTTGTGGCTTTTGGGGGAAGTTATAAATTCTTCAAAGAGTTATGACGTTTTTGAAGGGTTGTAATATTTTTGAAGGATTGTGACTTTTTTGAAGGGTTTTTCAAAAGGTTGCGACTTTTTTAGGGTTTTTCAAAAAGTTGTGACTTTTTTAAGGAATTGTGATTTTTTTGAAAAGTTATGACTTTTGTGAAAGGTTGTGACTTTTACGAATGGTTATTACTTTTTGAATTGGTTATGACTTTTTAGGTTGTGTTTTTTTTTGAAAAGTTATGACTTTCTCGAAAAATTATGAATTGTGATTTTTTAAAAAGATTTTGACTTTTTGAGGGAGTTGTGATTTTTTGGGAAAGTGATGTCACTCAAGTAACACCTTCTTTTTCAGATAAAGCGATCACTGTCAAATAATTAACCTAATCGAGATTATGGTTAATCCCTCAAAGAATATGATAGACTAATGAATTAGTTCAATGTAAGTTGAAATAATTAATCTACTTATCTCCCAAGTAAGGGTGATTTTCGTAAAGTAAAATTAACTAAACTAAATGAATGCATGTGATGAGAAATCAATAGAAGAGCTAACTAGGATGATGTATTCCCCTGAATTTCTAACTTGGTATTATCGGATAAATGTAACCTTTTTCAGTGTATAGGTGCAGGATAGTAAGCTAGGTTCACTTAAACTTTTGATCCAACGAATAGGTAAATTTCATTTCGAAACTTGATCCATCTCCATGATGTGACATTACTAACCCTTTACTTTTTATCCCAGTATAACCTCCCCTTGATCCAGTTCGATTGATTAGACGAGAACATTTCAATCGAATCCTGTTAATTACTTCTTTTCCTATTCATTACTTCCTTGATCTGTCAAGTAACACTAGGCGAGTTTTAATGTAGGCCTCTCTTAAAAAGTAATTAAAGTGAAGAGGATTAATTAATACAACCTAACACACCTTTCAAGAATTACATACTATCCGATTTTACCTTGTTAGTTTCTCATGGTTCCCACAATCCTAGTTGTGAATTTAGCAATGCATGATCAGTATAAATGCAGAAATTATGAAATAGAGCAACATAATTAAGAACTTACACAAATGAATTAAGAATATGAAATCTAACTCTTCAACTAGAATCACAAAGTATAAGAACATACAATAATATTTTTCCTCTCAAAATATAATAAATCCTAACTGTATCCTCTAAAACCTTGTTCAAACTTAGTCACTGTTGAAAATCTATGAAAAATAATCTAAAAATCTATTTATAATGTGTAAAATACAAAATCAAAATGGAATAGGAAAACTGTGTCGACACATTCTACAGACAGGTTCACGACTCATGCATCCTTCTACGGCTCGTACATCGAAGAAGTTTTGTGGAATGCAACTGAAATCTGGAGAATACTTCTACGAGACCTTTCCACCGGCCGTGTAAGATTCTACGACCCATGGGAAGTTTTGTCTGATGACTTTTCAAAACTTCTCCACTTTCTGATTCTCAGAGTATGAACACACTCTACGGCTCGTGAATTGATCTACGACTCGTCTGCTTCCTTCATAGAGTTCAACTCAGAAATTCACCCCTCACTGGAAAATTGATACTAAATCCCATCTATGACTCGTGAACATTCTACGACCTATAAAGAATTTCGTGGATCATCAAATTTTACTATTTCAATCCATTTTGTCCAAAAATCATGTCAACACTGAAATCCTGTAAAACAAACACATTAAATCTACTAACATCGCTTTGAGAACACATAAAATTTCAAGTTTTAAGCATCAAAAGTGCTGCATTTTGACAGCACATCAACACTCTCAACTTAAAATTGGTGTTTGTCCTCAAGCGACAGACTCAATCTAGATAAGCAGTACAGAGACACACAGACTTCAACCCAATGGCACAGAGTTCATCAAAATACAACACAAACACCCACACTTCTTTTCAAGTACATATTAGATAGTTATCCAGCAAATCAATGCAGACTCATACATCCAACAGTGCAAATATGATAAGTTATGCAACCATAAATAAGCACCAATCACTGACTTCGTCAGATATCAACAATGAAATGCAAGTGCCCTCACAAAAAAAGTCTCGTTCTCACTCTAGATGATATTTTCAAATTCAGTACTTGGGACAATACTATAACACTCACTCTTCCAAAAGATATTCAAATACTGTGATCACTACCATAAGCTTGCCCCTATACTCACGACTATCACCTTCAACTAGTTGGACTACAATCACCTTAGGACTTTCTAGGCTTGTAACATAGGCTCAGGGGGTTTTGGTATTATACTTTAGAAACATAGTGACAAATGACCCTCCTTGACACCACATTTTTCTACACTTTTTCCCTACCAACCTATCCTTTTCTAATTCCCTTTTTTCTTCCATTTTGAACTTTTTAGAGTACCTCAAACTTCATTTTTGAACAGTGCCTTTATTTTCACAATCTTTTTCTATTTAGCACACTAATTAGGCACTTATTCAGTCTTTTTTTCTCTCTTTTTCCTCTTCTTATAGCCCCTCTTATTTTTCTTCTTCTCCCCTTTCTGTATCATGTATCACCAGTCCCCCCCCCCTCCAACCCTCCACCCCTCATTTTGTGACTTCCAATTACTAGCCACCCTCAACTTAGGTTTTTGGCCTGAGTTGAGGTGCACAATATCCATCCTCAGAATTAAGGCCACTTTCAGGGGTCACCCTCAACTTTGGCTTTTGACCTCAGTCGAGGTGCACAATATTCAAGGAAGGACCAAGATCAATTTTTGGACTTATCATTAATTAAAGCAAGGTTGCTTAGGTATTTTACAAAGAAAGAGGTCAATTTCAAGCTTAAACACAGGGATCAATGGATATATAGCACATTTGGTTGGTTATTTCAGGCTAAGTGGATTACTAAGAACAATGACCTAAGATCCTTTCCTAACCATCTAGTCTACAGTATAAGTCAGAATAATTGAAAAAGTTCTGAATTGAAACACAATATTGAATCATGCAATTAATCTCACTCACATATGGCACTGCTTACTTGTTAATACATGCTATCAAATCATGTTTTTATCACAATTTAGCCTAACTTACCAGAACAAGCACTTGTCAAACAACTAATCATGCATGGTTGCTATCAAGACTAAATAAAAAAAAATCTGGTGGGTATCATTTTTTAACAAAACATAACTATGTCATAGATATAAGTATTGTATTCTACTAATACTACCTAAACATCTTAAACATGTTGGTTCAATAGAAAATAAATATCTGCAGGGGAAAAAAATAGACAAGAAAATCCTTGCGATAAAAAATTGATATAGTTATAGGCCAAGGCTACTCAACCTTCACTGCCTATAACTACCCACACCCCATTAAAAAAGTTGTGCATTATCCCCAATGTACACAAAATATCATAAATAAAGAACAAGGGTCAAAAGAACATACTTGGGCACCTAAGCGCCTCACTCGATTTGAGATTGTCTACTCTCCACAGGCCTGGTGGACTCCTCAACTGTAGGAGCGTGTCCTGAGGGTCCAACACCCCTCACTCTCTCAAACTCACGAGCTACCTGTAGCTCCTTATCCTATCTCTATCTCACACGGGCAGGCTCTAGCTCCTGCTTCTCCGTCATCGCCTTCTCAAATCGCACAGTATATGCATCATCTGTGTTGGGCCTCTTCCCGAGAGAAGGTAGTGATGGCTCTTTCGGAGTGAATAAGTCGACTACCGTCTCAACTGGCATAGCCGATGGGACATCAACTAGGGAAGTCAGTGTTGCGCTCATCTGGGCCCGAAGTTACTGAATCTCAGTTTGGATGGTCGTCAAATCAATAGGCCTCACTGTGTTGAGGCTCTGCTAGACCCGCTTCTCAAAAACATCAATGCGGACATCTACCAGGCTGAGTCGGTCCTAAATAGCTGCGACCATGAATGTCTGCATGTGTCTCTCCGCCTCAGAAATAATCTGGCGGACCTAGGGCCTCATTTACTGCAATAATTGAGTCATCTTAATGCAATGGCTTGTCTATAAGATAGATCATCAGGTCATCCTGTACAGGAAAATGAGGTCCATGATTCTGAAAACAATATAGAGATCCAGATATGCTATGCTGAACGGTACCTAACAAGAGTTAACCTGCACACAGATGTGATAAGTACAGAAAATGTATACTATACTTCACTCTTAGATCAGTAATGGTATTTACTTGCACATATTTAGACATACAAATAAGTTGTTCCTTAGAAAGGGCCAACATTCAAAATAGTATATGAGCACAAATAGATCAAGACAAATAGATCCCAACCAACTTTTAACCAAAAGCAGGATCACAAACAAATTTAAGTATCTTAAACCTTTAAAATGACGAGAACAAGAAGACAAAAAATAATTTCAAAAATGATCGAAGTGGAGTCTATATACCTCTAAGGAATAGAGATCTGGAAACACCTGAAAAGAGGAGATGCTAGCTGAAGTGCTAAAAAGGGTAGAATTTATTGATGTTGGGGTCAAAGAGACGAAAAGCAATATGTCCAATATTAGCTAGTTGGTAAATTCACATTCAAAATTTATTGAGAAATTAGAGATGCAAATGGTAAATGCTAAGAATGGCTTATGGGAAGAACTACTAACTCTAGGTACTACAATAACAAATCTCTGACTAGTGTTTGGTCACTTTAATGTAGTGGCTTGTCTAGAAGATAGATCATCAATTCATCCTGTACAGGAAAATGAGGTCCATGATTCTGAAAATAACATAAAGATCCATATATTCTATTCTGAATGGCACCTAATAAGAGTTAACCTGCACACAGATGCGATAAGTACTGGAAATGTATACTTTACTTCACTCTTAGATCAGTAATGGCATATACTTGGTACATATTTAGACGTACCGATAAGGTGTTGCTTAGAAAAAGCCAACATTCAAAATAGTATATGAGCACAAATAGATCAAGATCAATATATATCAACCAACCTTTAACCAAAAGCGGGAGCAAGATCAAATTTAAGTATCTTAAACTAGAATGTTTAGGTATTTTATACCCAGAAATAAAGGATCACAATATACATTAGCAAAAGAAAGGTCCAATATAAGTTGAATAAAAGAAAAATTCTCATCTCTAGATTCAACATTTGAAATAAGTTGCAGGTTCAATTCTTATTCATATCACTCTAAAACGAGGTGTGTACTTATATATATTCAACATAAATCTATATCTCAACCTCCGTCAATGGACTCGTCGTCAATGACCAACCTCACCCTATCTAATCCCAAATAATGGTTATTGATCCAGAGTGTTTTGACCACACACCTCTTAGTATTCAGTTTGTAGTTTAAGAAGTATAGAGGCCAAAGTCTGATCATAAACTTCATGGCCTTAGTAAAATAGGCTTGGGTTACTAGATTGAACAGGAACTATATGACAGCAGTATGACAAAAATTGAAGCCTACTAGATTAAAACTTAAGCAGCTTAATACTCAAAATTTCAGTAATATGGGAGCTAAAATTTAGGAATGTAGACAGATACTCGCATGCACTTAAAGTATCTTGAGAGATCACGGGCATTCAAGGGATTTGTTCAATATAGAAAGGGACCTCAAGAAGGATGTTTGTAAACAAATGATGTATTTGATGAGGTTTTCAAATAAATTTTATTCATTTGTATTCAAATAGTAACTTAAATCGTAGCACCAAATGATTAAAAAGAGTAATACCATGAGAAGTTGAAGTATGTTCAGCAATACTGGGTATCCCTATTATTTGTGGCATTTTTCCATGGCCATTATCGACATAGGGGGCCTGATAAATTTTAACATGTTAGTTAATAAAATTTTTATATGATTATAATTAATAATAAAATGTCAAAACTTATGTAATTGAGTTACCTATCCACTTGAAGTGCCATTGATATTTTAAGGCATGAATTCATTAGGAGCCTATTTGCTCATGAATTGTCTCATTTGGAGTAATTCTGATTGCATATTATCTTGATTTTTCTTCATCAGATTCATTTCTTCATTTTGTTTTGCCTTTAAATCAACTAACTCCTGTTCTGATTGTTGTAAAACTTCATTAGATGAATCCTCTTCATTGGTATCTCTTAAGAAAGATCTACTACCCCATAGAAAAGAAGGAATTGAACCAAGTCCTAAACCACGAACATACCCACTTCTTTCATTTCCCAGCACCTAATAATATACATCGTCTTTCCAACCAACACAGTGAGGAGGTTGGTCAGTAGATCCCTCGCTAGTGCTCATGTTTTCATTTATCATGTCCTAAAAAAAGAATACATATCAAATTCAGTTTGAAATCATGTATCTATTTTAAAAAAAATTCATTATTGTTTTTTGAGATAGAAAATAAAAGAAAGGAGAAATCTTGCAATCACTTTAGTAGAATCATCATCCAATGGTCTACCATCCACACGTTTTTTATGAGTTAATAAGAAAATTTCAGCTCATGTAGGTTCTATATCATTTACAGCCTAATACAATAAAGTTAGTGTCATTTATGATTGACAAGAAGAGTGAATTTATAGTTTCTCATTTATGATTGACAAGAAGAGTGAATTTATAGTTTCTAATTTCAATAGGTATACCTGCTCATCCATCAAGGTAGCAATACTTTTGGATCCTCCTGTGTGAGTCATCTTTTGCATGGCCCTATTATTTCAATTTGATTGGGTGTCTCTATCATTGAAAAATTAAAACGATATCACATGAATTATAAATAATAATTGAGCATTATAAAAGTCCAAACACTTCTAAAAGTAGCAAGTAGTAGTACATTTTTCAAGATTTGTTGATACCTTTGCTTTTTAAGAAAGTCAATAAGAGACAAGACCACTCCATTTATCCCTCAGTATACGACTTGGTCTATTCTTTAGAAAAGCATCTTTACTTTTATACTTTGGAATATAATCACCTTTTAAAGAGAACTTGTAATCTTTCCGTTTCTTTCCTGGAGATTTTAAGATAAAGTCTTCTCCACATTTCAGGATAGAAAACTTCATCTGAAAAAATAAAAAATCAACATTTAGAAACTAACATTATGTATAACAAATTTATCTTGTTTGACTCATAATGATAATTACATCATACCATCATAAAATTCAACAATTTCTTCTTTTTTTATGTGTCAAAATTTCTCCAATCATCTATGTGTAGAGGTGTTAATTCTGGATTTCTTGCAACAATTCCTAAAGAGCTAGCAAGCTTTCGACCCTCTTTTTTAATAGATTGGTTACGACTATTAAACTGCACATCAATTGTCTTCCACGAAAAAAAATTCCAAATATCTTTTAGTAAAGTAGGTTCGTACCTTTCTTGCCTCTGCATTACATAAAAGGAAAAAGATTGAAACGCCGCCAAATGACAAGAACTTATATTGTTAAATTAATTGAGAGATGTTCTGCTACTTGTTCAATGATAGTGGCATGACATGTATGGAGAGAAATTAGGAACCTCTAGCTTGTGTTGTATTCCAGGTTAAGAAACAAATTGGAAGAAGGCCAAATTACCTCTTTCAGGGAGGAAAAATGGAATGGAGCAACACCTATGAAATAGTTGCATTCGGAACTTTACATGTTATATCAACAACAACAGGCAATAGTGGTTGAAATGTGGACTAGTCAAAGCTAGAATTTGTTCCTAAGGAGACACTTATATTACTAGGAAATAGAGAAAGTAATCGCATTCCAGAACTTAGTAGATAATTTCAACAATTTTACTGAGAGAAAGGACTAACTGGTTTGGTAGAGTGACATTCATGTCAAATTCTTAGCGAATTCAGCATATAAGTCACTCAACAAGACTACATACAAAAATCCTAGTAGTCTAGAACAGATGAAGACGCAGAGAAACAAAAAGAGAACCGAGAAGAAGAAACCAGGAAGCATAGAGGTCTAAGTAGGTGGAACCAAAAACTGGAAAAAAGAATAAAGTAGAAATTGTAAAAGGAAAATCCTAGTAGTCTAGCACAGTTGCAGATGCAGAAAAACAACAGAGAAGAACGCAGAAGAGGAGGAAGAAAAGGAGGAAGAAGAAGAGGAAAAAGGTCGAAAAAAGTTACCTGGAATCGCAGAAGAAGAACACAAAAGTCACAGCTCACAATAGTAAAAAAAGTAAAGATGTTCGGCAAAAGATATAACATTAAAACTATTAAAAAGTAGACAATAGGATCTAGCATTAAAACTATTAAAAAGTAGACAAAAAGTATTACCCGATTCTCTAATGCCACCAGCAGAATTATTCAATTTATTAGATTGATCATCATGATCTTGAGTTTCTGAGGGATTCTGACTATTTACCAACTGCTCAATATAAGGTTGGGCTCGATCAATGTTCCGCTCATCAATCAATTGTTCAACATATTATTGTACATCTTCATCATTTTGCAATTGAATGTCCAATTTGTTGCGGCCTCTAGTTTGCATACTTCCTTGTCTAAAATGAAGGAACTATCTAGATGCATTAAGTTTAACATATAGAAGAATAATTAGGACACATGAAATACAAGAGAAAACATTATCATCATCTCAAGCTTTGAAAACATACACTAACTAATGCACCTTCTTTATTGGACTTAGACAGATTTGGTGTTGGACCTCGTCTCTGTTTCTTTTTATTTTTACTTAATTTTGTGCTTCAAATAAGTCCAATCATGTATGAATTGATCTTCCCCATATACCTATCCCATTTAAGCTAAGAAAGTAGGTGACTCACCTGCTAGCTTCTTAAAATCCCACAAACACCTCACTTTTGTTACTTCATTTAAGACTACAATCTCCTTAATTTAACTTAAAACTTAGATACACTCATCATGCGTTAGACATAAATATAGCTCTCAAATATGAAATTTAAAAACTTTTAAGATTGATGCTTATTTGATCAAGACACACTGTAATATATGGCAGTTTACCTCAAAGCTTCTTTATTGTCACCATTATCCTAGAAAATCAAGTGCATTACAAGTAATACCGAGACATATCATATTCCCTATGCATAGGACTAGTACACGTAAAATATAGGGTGTTACAGTTCAATACCTTTCTTAGAGATTTTATGGCCCAAAACTATCCCTTTTCTAACCATGAAGTGATATTTCTCCCAGTTCAATACTAGGTTTTCCTCCTATCAATGTTGTAGGTCCCTAATAAGATTCAATAAAAAATCATCAAAGGAATCTCGAATGAAAAAGAAGTTATCGATAAATACCTCCAATGTATCCTCCACCATGTTCCAATCGATGGACATCATACAATGTTGGAATATGGTTGGGGCATTACACAACTCAAATAGCATTAGCTTGAATGAGAAAGTTCCATAAGGGAATGTGAATATCATCTTTTACTGAGCTTCTAGGGAAATCCAAATCTGGTTGTAGCCAAAGTAGCCATCCATAAAGCAATACCAACCTCCCCCAGCCAAACTATCCAACATCTGGTCCATGAAAGGAATTGGGAAGTGATATTTAAGGGTCCACCAATTCAGCTTGCGATAATCCATGCACACTTGTCAACCCATCATAGGCCGAAAGGGAACCAACTAATTTTTGTCATTAGCCACAACTGTCATACCTTCTTTCTTGGGGATACATTGTACTGGGATCACCTAACTACTGTCAGAGATTAGGTACACAACACCCACATCTAACTATTTGATGATCTCTTTCTTTAACACCTCTTACATAGGCGTATTTACTCTCTGCTGGTGCTCAATACGGGGAGTGTAGTACAGTTCTCCTACAAATAGATCTTATATGTACATATATCAGGAGGAATGACTATGATATCAATAATGAACCAGCTTATTGCTCTTTTGAACTGTCGAAGTACCCACACCAATGCATTCACCTGATCTCTAATCATGTCTACAACAACTATAAGAGGCAACATGTCATTTTCTCCAAAAAATACATACCTTAATTGCCTCGGTAACTCTTTGAGTTCAAGCATAGGTGACTCCTCTACTGATGGTTTGGCATGTTGTATAGGCCTATTCTTCAAATCTAAGACTAGCGTCATAAGAGCAAATGGATAGATGAGTCCCCATGCCCTTCAATGCTAGGATTTCCTTATCATACTCAACACCTTCATTATCATCAACATTCACCATGACTGCAACCAATGGTTCCACATCAAGCCCAACCTCAATAGGCATCACCCTTGGACCTTCTTTAATTGTCTCAAACATGGACATTAACGCGACATCCTTTGGTTTTTAAATGAAGCACATATATTTAACTTAGCATCTTCACTATTCAATCTGAAGGTATGCTCACCACTCTGTAAAATATTCAAGGCCCAACTCGTGGCTAAGAACGGTCTTACTAGAATGATGAGAACTTCGAAGGCCACCTCGCAATCAAGTATTGCAAAGTCAACGGGAAAAATTAATTTACCCACACATACTAGGACATCATATAAGATCCCCACAAACCATTTGACTAATCAATCTGCCATCAATATCCTCATCAAAGTCTCTTCAAGGGATCTTAGCCCCACCTATTTTTAGATGGCCAGTGGTATGAGATTTATGTTGGCTCCAAATTATGTAAAGCTCTAGCAAAATCCAAGACACCTATTGTACATGGAATTGTAAAGGCACCTTGATCCTCCTTCTTCTAGACTAGTAACTTGGTGGCAGTGACACTACAATAATGTTGATTGTCCTTTGGCTCAACAGGTATGGTATGCTTCTTAGTGACCAAGTGTTTCATAAATTTAGCATACCCTGTCATCCACTCCAATTCTTCCACCAATGGTATATTCACTGAATTCTCCTTAAGCATAGAGATAAACTTCTTGAATTTACCATATTCAACTTTCTTCTTTAGTCTCTGTGGGAATGAGGGAGATGACCTTCAAATTTGTCGTAGCATCTGAGCTACCTCAGTTTCAACAGACTTGGGCTCACTCACAATAACTAGACACTCAGGCTTTTCCATTGCCTCATCATTAGTGTCTACAATAGTTTTCTTTACAATACTATCTCGTTAACTACCATTTCTTGCAATGACTTCCTTTAGTTGCTTTGTACTTGTATGAATAGGGTAAAAATGTTCTTTACCATTTATCATTGTGATAGTCATGCATTGACTATCATTTTGCGGGTTCTACACAGTGTCACTCGGTAGGGTCCATGACTTTCTCTAATTCACAATAGCTGACTGACCCATCTATTGCTCTAGTTTCTTTATCGAAGTGGCATGTGAGTCAACTTTCTGGTTAATGCTAGACATGTCACTCCTCATGTCTCTAACCCCCAGCTTCAATGGATTCTACCTTCTCTAGCACCATAGCCATAATCTCCTCTAACCATGAGTTCCAAGAGTTATTGGAAGGTTGATCTCTGTTCATTAATGGCACGTAAACACCAGTCCTGTCATTTTGGTAGTTGTCTCTGGCCGGCCAATTGCCTTGCTCATGGTTGTTAGGTCTATCTTAGTAGTAATTTCGCTAACAGTTCTTACCTTGGTTCTTTGAGTTTTAAGTCCGTGAACTCACCTGACCATTTGTAAACTTAGTTTCCTCATCATAGTCAAAGACTGAGTTAATAACCTGATAGCTGCTTCTGCTGCTTGACCTTCTCTAGACCTTCACCTAATAAGCACTTGGTCTACAAATCATTCTGAGTCTGCATATGAGCCATGTCTTGATCACATTTTTCTTCTCTTCATTGTTGCTCAACTGACATCTCGAACATAAAACCAAAATGGTCCCTCTCTGGTGTACCAAGAACTATTATTTTTGGTGACCCGATCTATGATTACTACGATATCCTAGAATTTCCTAGCCATGAATGAGCCACCAAAAGCTACATTAATGATTGGCTTCATCACAAAATTGCAAGACCTGTAGAATACTTCCTTCAAATGCTCATATGTAAGATTATGGTTGGTATATTATTTCAGCTTCTGCCTAAATCTTTCCTATGTCTTGTGTAGTGCTTCTATAGGAAACTGCTCGTGGGCATTAATCTCATTTTTAATTTGCAGCTTCATCGATGGAGGGAAAAATCTCTTTAGAAATGTTGCCTTTAAGTCTACCCAACTCCTAATAGAGTCATACAAAAGCTTATTTAATCACTTCATTGACTTCTACGACAAAGACAATAGAAATAGACGTAGTCTAATAGTTGACTAACTGATCCCAAAAATCATAGATGACTTGCATGTGGCCACAAAATCCATCAAGTGTTGATTTGGGTCCTCTCCTACTGCTCTACTAAACAAGCCCTTCAAGTTTAGCATCTGAATCCTGCTACTTGTTATAGTCGATTTGATGCCCGAAGACAGTTAGGAAAATGGCTCCAGTTGTACCTGCACCATTAGCATCTATATCATCATATTTTGGTGTGATTACTAGTATTGACCTCTGACCCTGGGTACCGGCTTCTGCTGACGGGGTGGAGGAGGAGGCAACTGCATTATTTAAGTCTTGCAGACCCAGGCCAACATTACCCCTGTTGTCAGCATTAGAAGCCAACTCTCTTTGTCTCTGTGCTTCATGCTCTTGCACATTCATCTTTCGTATGGATCTTTGAAGCTACAATAGTGGGGAAGAAGTGGTTCACCCTTAATTTGGGTGTTTAGGATGCACTACCTATTTCACACATAAGCAAAAACAACAAAATAAAATAAATCAGGAAATTTAACTACAAGCTGAAAATAGAAACTAACAGAACATTACTTCGGCGTATTCTCTGGCAATGGTGCCAAAATTTGATACACCAAAATTTACACTCCAAAAGGAAGAGTAAAATGTTTGTTAGTCAAATATAGAACTTAACCAGAGTAGAGATCAATCTCACAGAAAATGTAGTTAGAGTATATCTATTAGCACCCCTTTTTAGTTGAAATTATGACTTCCTCAAAAATAAAAATGCATAAAGTAAAATGGGTGGATTTAGAGTGAAAATATATGGTAACGTAGAACAATTTACTAACTGTTGAAGCTGTAATCAATTAAGAATATGACTAAGATTGTGTTCCCCATGATGTTTAACTCGATAGACAACTTAGGTTTATGATATCATTCATAGTTATGCATGCAAAATAAAGCGAGTTATTTAAAAACTAATTCACCTCTCAGTCTCAAGCACTTAGACAAAGTTGTAACCTTTGAATTTTTGTTGTGAGAGTCTTTTGCTAATCACACCCTCCCTCCTTGGTAGACAATGAATACAGACATGATTCTAATGCATCGAATCATTAAAAAAGAATTTTAGATGAAGAAAATCACAATAGATGCAATAATCAATCCTTAAAATCAACCCTAAGTTTGCTTAGTTTATTGAATTATCATGTTCTTATAACCCTAGTTGTGGGTTTAGCCATGCATGTTCAAAGTAAACAACCCACAAAGAGATGAGAGAATCATAGTAAAATTACTTACAATGAATATTGGAAGAATCACAAGTCCAAAATTTTAGAAAAGATAATGAAAATTGAACAATCCCATGTTCAATGTTGCAAACACAAGTTCTCTCTTCTTTCAAGGTCAATAGAACAGTCAATAATAATAATTTCGAAATAATAAAAACTTGTTTATACATAAAAGAAATATAATCCTAATTAAAATAGGAAAACAAGGCTAACCATAAACTACGGATGGTTTCGCGGCCCGTGAAAAGGTTCACGGACCGTGAACTAGTCTGTGATACTTCACTTGACCCTTTTCTTCATCGTGTCCCTTTCACGATGAGCTTCACGGCTCATTGTGAGATTCACAGCCTGTCGACCTTACCTTCGACACTTTGGTGCACTATGGGACAAACTCAATATCCACGGGCACTTCCACGGTCCATGGTGTGTTCCACGACCCATACAGGGTCTCTTGGTCCTTCACTTTTGTATTTTCTCAAACTTTTGATAGTGATTCAAATTATGTACCATTCCCACAAACACTTATATCATCTGTGAAGGGTTCCACGGCCCATGGAGCCTCCCTCTGCTTCTTCTTCACTATCATCTTTAAGTGTAGTTCCACGGAAGACTCCACTGCCTATGCAATGGTTCATGGACCAAGAAAGGGTTCGTGAACCCTGCCTTGAGGATTTTTCTCAATTCTATCTCCAAGGGCATGTTCACGATAGACTTCCGCGGTCTGTGAAGTGGTGTGTGACCCGTGGAAGCTTTTATATAGCGTCAGTTTGACATTTGTTTGTTCAATTTCCTGAACTTTCCCCAAATTCTCATGCTTTGCTTGTTTTCCTGCAATTTAACATTAAACAAACATCAAACCAACAAAATTTCTTGAGAATTTACAAAATATTCATGTTAAAAGCATCGTAACAGTTATATTTTCATGACTTATCAAGTGCATGTTAGGGGCGGCTCAAACTAGGATCTGCATCAAAATGATGTAGAAGTGCAACATGAATACTAAAACATGGGGTGCCCATAAAGTATCATAGGCCGACCAATCTCAGAAAGTATATACATAAAGAAAATAGCACGATGATAAACTAAAGGAAAAATAATACACCAGGACATATAATGACTAAGCATCAAGGTAATGAAACAATATCATCATCTATCATAATAAAAGAACCAAGTGCCACATATGCAACAATTTTCATGCGTCTCACAAGTATGAAGATAATGCATGTCACTAAGTATGTTGCTAAACTTCAAATCCAGGAAATATAGTTATGGGCCATCCGGAATGTCGTCAAGCTTATCAAAATGCAAGTAACCAGATAATAAGTCTATGGTTCACTAGGAATAACAATGAGCTTACCAAAATTTATATAACTCGAAATATATCTACGGGCCACCCAAAATAGTTTTGAGCTTGTCAATATAATTATGAAGCCTAGAATATGTCAATATAATTATGAAGCCCGGAATATGTCTACAACGACATCATACCTAGTCAAATCTCACAAGTGGGGCCTGGAGAGGATAAAATGTATGTAGACCTTGCCACTACCTCATAGACATAGAGAGGTAGTTTCCAAAAGACCCCCATCTCAAAAAAAAAAATATATCCCCTAAATTTCTATAGATATACATACTAGTCTAATGCATGTCAATCACCAAATTTACAAGCACCACACTTTCGGCAATTTTTTCCATAATCTAACAAGTCTCAAAGTTTTCCATTTGTTGCCATTTATTCAAATGTTAAGCCATTTTCTAAAATGTACCAGTACCATCATTCTAACAATTTTTATATTTTTCGATAAATGCCATAACCTCCCTAAAATTTATCTTTTCATAAAATGTTATCATTTATACCTGACATAAGTCAAAATCACCAAAATATGAATATGCCAGATATAAGCTCATCACACATACATAATTCCAACTTTAGATAATTTTCCATAAATTTTACAATTCACAACCACAATAATTCACAATTATAGAATTCATAAAATTTGGCAACCCAACACACCGCTCTAAGCTAAGTCTCCTAAAAAGCCATTTCTAAGGATATTCTACAACATAATATCAAGAATTTCCTATACTAAGGCTTTTCGATCACCATTCTGTAAATTATGCTATTCAAGATTGCCAAGCCTTCCAATTTACTAAAATCTACTAAATCACATCCTAATCATGTGAACTACTCAATTATACATAATCATTCTAAGCCAGGTCTAAAAGATTGAAGCCATAACCTACCTCAAGCTGAAAATATGATCAACCCGCTACTTCGGAGCCTTACCCTTTCAAATGGCCTCCAAACGATGCCACTCTACCAAATTATCGATAAATAAGTCAAAACAAGACCAACGATACCCAACTTACTTTAATTAATTTCAAAACTAAAATCAGGTCAAAATTCAACATTATGACCCACGAACAATATTAAAAAAGCAACACTGTCATAAGGACCCAAATGACTCAAGGAACTTGTACCCCAAAAATTGGGTACAGTCTGAGCACCGAAAAGGCCTCAAATAACCCACAAAATATCAAGCCCTAACTGGATTTAAAATGGAGGAAATCTATGAAAAGCACAAAAGTTATAAGATTTATAAAAGATTTTTCGTTGTTGAAATGTCCCCAAAAGATTTACGAAGACAACGCAACGAAATCTTCTAATTTGATTGAGAATTGCCCTTAAAATCTCTCAAAAACAAAGTCCCACAATGGGACTTAGTGATTGCAATCAGGCCCTTAAATTGACTATAGCAAGGCAAACATGGCCTTCTTGATCGTGGTGGTTAGCCCTGCGATCACAATAAGTAGACTAATTATCCTTCGCGATCGTGGTGGTCAATTCTGCAATCGTAGTGACCACACATACACACCCTCATGATAGTGATAGTTCGAGACTCTGACCCTTCACAATGGTGGATCCTTGCTCATGAACACAATTAAGGGTTAGGATGACACTAGCAGTTCAACTAGTGCTAAACTTTTAAAGAAATGGAATTTCTCCGACGGGGGATTGGGATTCATTCGGAGCCCTATCGATAGAAATGAACTATGCTACCCGACTAGAAACGATATTCCGGATTTAATGAAATCAACAAATTTTCCAATGGAGTTCATTTTGGTAAAAGTTAATATTTCCAAAAGTTTAACTCTTAAATCACAAAACTGACTAACAACTCATCCAGAACACCTCGAGAATTAAACCAAGGAATGTTCCAGACCAAATTCGACACTTCAGAGCTAACCACGCTGGCAACATTTTCATATGAGTGCATTTCTTGAAAATGTTGACCCAAGTCAAACTAGGCCAAAAATCAGAGTCAAAATGATGTTTTGCAAAAATTCAAAATGGAAGCCCCAAAATCTGAACCAACTTTCATTCTAAACCATAATGGATCTTCCACAGCTAATAGAACTATCAGAATTTTCATATGACGCGCGAATCTTCGGATGTTGAATAAAGTCAATCCTTTCTAACCTAAGGGTCTAAAAAATAATAACTCACACCAAACTCACCCACTGACTCTGGGAAACATGCTACCCATCCCAATGTCATATATGGATCATAAAGAAGCTATGAAGAGGGGGTAAATTAAATTTGTATAAATTTACAAAAATGACCTTGGAGGTCATTACACTTACAACGATAGACTCCATGGAAATATCTTAATATCATGAGCTATATGTGGATCCACTAGCTAAGCTAATAAGATAAGATATGGGGGCACGTACTTTGGACTAAACGTTGCTACTAGAATTTCCTTGGAAAGCATCCTTTGTCTTCTGGAAAGAACCCCACCTCAATCCCTCTCGATGCTAAGTCAAATTCCAAAGAAATAGAAATCATATATCAATTAGACATTCATAAACTTGAAACCATTAAATCATCATCATAAATAGAGTAGCTTATTAAAACCTTGATAATTCAAGTAATATGAAAATTCTCTTTATCACAGCTTGAATCCATGAGTAGATGAGAAATTTTCTTTACCATCTTCGTTCATTTTTAAGGGACTTCCATAAACATAATTTGAATGCTTCCATAAGCTTGAGTAAATCCCTTGTACATTCATGATCATAAATATAGTAAAACTAGGGTAGCTTGCATGGGTTCGTCTTAAATCAAGTTTAAAACATTTCACTCCATAAAATCATGTATAATCATGAAGAACAATATTAATTCAAATCATAATTGAAAGAATCCATAAGAGAACTCATGAACTCTAGATAGCGTTGCAATGAATTCTATTGAAAATCTTTGAAATAATGCAATTAGAGTAAATTCATGCTTAATTGAGACAATATTCATTGAATAAATCATAATTTATGCAATACAATGAGAGATCATAAAACTTCATAACTGAGATAAATAGAAAATTGAAAATTTTACTTTGACTTCATGGATGAAAGAGGTCTATGAATCAATACCTAGATACCTTAGGGAAAATTCTTGTAGAAACCTTAAAATTAATGGAAGAAATTGAAAGAAATCCCAGCTTGACCTTTCTTGAGCTTGAGAGAATTTGGAGAAAAATATTGTTTTTGGAAATTTGAGAAATTGAGCGAATGATTTAGGGGTGGGTTTGGTAGTATAAAAATAGTTATGGGTATAAATAGGTCCAAAAGAACGTAGTTTATGGGTTAGTAAAGTAGAAAAATTCAAAATTACCCTTCCTTAAAAACTTTCAGTTGGTATGTATGAAAGCCATCTACGATATGTGGTTCTTTCTACAGACATTAGAATCCGTCCATGAAAATCAGACAAGAATTTTAGAGTTTCATATCCCCAACCATGAATTACCTTCTATAAATCATAGTTTAACCTACAAATCGTAGACCCCTCTTGTAGATCCCTCCAAAACTTCTAAAAACTTTTGAAGTTTTGGGGTAGTCCATGAACCCTAACTACGATCCATAATTACTTCTATGACCCATCCTGTTCGTCTATATAAAAAGCTCTATAACTTGTCAAATTTAAAAAATTCTGGGCCTCAACTACAAAGCCATTCCATAAGTCATGGTCTATTTTATGACGTGTAATCACCCCTCATAGAAACCCAAATTTTTCAGAAATTTTTTCAAGTATTGGGTACCATTTATGATTGTCCTTCTATGACTCATGGTTCTATTTACGAGCCATAGTTGGGCCTCGTGTCCCAATCCTAGAAATAATTTTCTTCCTTATTCTGACTTTCTAAATTATGCCGTATTATACCATTAATGTGATAGGCCCAAGATATACATGCAAATGAGACCTGATAAAACAGAAGCTTCTTTGGCTTGACAACAAGAAAAAAAAGTTGTTGTAAAAGATCATTGGCCTCTTGAAAATTAAGTTTCAACAATTGCAATTAATTTGACATACTCTGAAGCAATTACTTTCTTTTTAGAGCAAGCTTCTTCCATTGTTAGCCATAAGTGAAAAAGGTTAGAATAGGTCATGAACCAACCTTACAGGTCATGATGGCGCCTATCTTACTCCTGATAGGCAAGCCTAACCATGTCCCTAAACATCTAGTAATGGGCATAACAGAAGAGTTTAACCAAACTAACAAAAGCACAAGTTAACATTAGGTATCTACCAACATAACAATAATAAAATATCCGCTCACAGGACCTGGAAGTCACCTGTACAGGACTACTGTAGACAAGATAAAACATACTAACCATAATACATCTCTACATACATATATAAACCAAAATAATATATACGAAAAGTCTTGAATCACAAAAAACAACCATAAATACAAAATGAGACAGAAAGGATCCACGGACGTCCAATGCTCACCACTAGTCTCCTAATACAGCTATCATAGGAAGAATCACCATTGCTGGCTCGGGCTAAGACCTCCACCACAAAATAGATGCTGAAATTTAGGTATGAGTACCAACGATATGGCACCTAGTAGGCATCATAGGTTAACTAAATAAAAATAGTAAATAAAGTAGGTATAAACAAAAATATAATTCTACAGTAGTTGTGTACTGAAACTAGATAATGTATAGTTGTAGTTTCAAAGTAACTCAAATTTTCTAGACCCAAGTAATTCATATTTGTACCAATGGATGTAACAAGAATCTGGACAATAAAAGAGTGATGTGCGTAGGCATAAGGCCCTACTAACTAAGCATGTATGTCATCTATACCTCCATAAGCCCAACAGTACACCTACGCACAATGAAGGGTGCATAGGTGTAAGGTTACGGTTGTCAAGTCTGAATTGAGCTCCTACCCTAATCATGTACATATAGCCACAAATCTGATAGAAACATCTAGCTAAAATGTCGTAATAGTGATACTAAGTAGAATCGAGCAGTACTAACCACAACCATCTAGGACAGGAAGGTATGTAAGTGTAAGATACTATCAAACCTAACCCTATATGCCTGTCAGCCCCCAGAAGCCCAACGGGTACACCTGTGCACCAACCAACCAAGGATATATCAATAGATCCCAATCACATAACTATATCTTAACTAGTAACCTAACTCTGAAGGTAGGAAGGGAACATAGAGCTCGAACCTCGAACTATGGATGTGGCCCCATGAAGTCTTGGTCTTGACTAGACCTTAGACCATACCCTGTACTAGACATCAGGGCATGGTAAACTAAGGCAATACCCTTGACTGGACATCAACTCATGATAAAATCAAGTATCAGGCTATATCCTAGATTCCAACATTGACTATGGACCTAACATGAGCATAGGATGTAATCGAGATTGTACTCTACCCTACCCAGGTATGCTAATCTAGTTTGCAAGAGTCTATGCCCCTCATGTCACACCGAACATTGATATAGTTGTTACCAATGCTGATCAACATGGGGCTAGAGCCTTACTAGCTTAAACGTAAACTAAGTCCCAACAGAATAGATAAACATGAGTATGGTAAACAGTCAGAGTACCACAACAGTATAACAAATAAATGGTGTAACAACCATTAGTAGCTTCAATATGACAACAAATATTCTGTCAGCCTAGATAATTAGGAATGTTGAAACGACCCAAAAAGTTCCTAAAAATGTGCTTCGGAAGTTACCGGAAACTTGTTTTATCTATATCTAAAACTCCATTTTGCTTTTCGAAAATCCAACTTCATATTCTTGCTTAGGGGGTCAAATTGAGTGGGAAAAGGGTCTAACCAAAATTTTAGAGCAACCGTATCAAAATCCAAAATTTCCAAGTGAAACCTTTTTTGAGGGTCTACTTGGAGGGTCATATCTCTTAGCACACAAATAATTGGGTGGCCCATAAAATATCCATGGAAAGCCCTTTGAGTTAGCT
>JBCEWC010003238.1:0-31046 GCA_038996855.1 Solanum aculeatissimum
ATTAATGCTCCACTTAAACAATTAGTGCTCCACTTAAAACAATTAGTGCTCCACTTAAAACAATTAAATATTCAACAGTTACGTCTTTTAACAACAATTGATTTAATATACTATGCGCGTTGACACAGATGCATATTTTTATATTATATCTAATTAATTAAAATCTCTAAATGAAAAAAAAATTGCTCTTCATATTATCTGTTGATAGAAAAGAATAGAGTAAGTACCAATTAACATGTTACGGCGAAAATCATAGTCATAGACTCATAATACTCGTTTCACGTTGAGGGGAGAAAGAATTATTTATATATATTATTTTATTCAGATCCATATAAAATTTTACGGGTTGGAGTAAGTAAGTCATAAGTCAAATATAATTTTTCTATATTATTTATGTAATTAGGTAAAAAATGACACAAATTTAATTCATCGAGAACATGATTGTAGTAGGAGAGTGTAGAGGTCAAAAATTCAAATAGAAGATATTGCTTTCTCATTTTTAGAGTACAAGTTTTATTCTTGTTTTTAGTAGTATTAAATTTCTATTACTAGACTTGATTATTCTACTTTCTTGTTATTGTTTCTGTTTATTGCTAGTACTTTTTTTTTCTATTTTTCTTTGAGTTGACGGTTACCTTCTTAAGATAATATTAAGATTTATATATAATTTATCCTCTTTAAACTTTATTTCTAAAATTACACAAATTTTATTATTATTCTTGTAATCTTTACACATGATGCAGGCTAGTTGATTTAAGGTACCACGAAAGTTGTAGTAAAACTGCTATAAGTAAAAGTTTCGAGTTTGAAAGAGGGAATGCAATTTATATTTAGTCAATAGAGAACTCTTTATTTTTTTAAAAATAAATTTATTTAATGTACATGAAAAGTAGTTAATTTGTAGTCAAATAAGTTGACATGAAAAGTCAAAATGTAAAGAAATTACTTGAGTGATTTGCGCATTAAACTTTGATGGACAAAATGATGTTAGTGCAAACCACCAAGTAGTGCCATAAAATTAACAGAGACAACATATTACCTACCTTCCTATCTGCCCGTTACGTGCATTAATAGTAACTGTTTCACAAACACACACTTTCTCCCTTAAAAACATACTGTATTTCCTTTTGGTATTTGATTTTGGATAGAAAAATTTCATTTCATTTGTTGCAGAATTGTGAGATGGAATTTTTCCAGAAAGCCAAATCCGTTAGGCTAAAGAGCAACCATGACAAATTCTTACACGCTGATCCTGATCAAGAATCCGTCTACCAAGATCGCTCTGGATCTTCAAAAACCGTTATATGGACTGTCGAATTCCCCCAAGGATTCGACAATGTGATCCGATTGAAAAGTTGCTTTGGGAAATACCTCACGGCCTTAGACGATCAACGTCTCTTCGGGGTGACGGGTCAAAAGGTTGTCCAAAGTTTGCCTAGTAAATTGGATTCATTAGTTGAGTGGGAACCTATAAATGAGGGATCCTTTGTGAAGCTCAAAACTAGATATGGCAATTATTTAAGGGCAAATAGTGGATTACCCCCTTGGAGGAATTCAGTTACACATGATATACCTCATAGACATCAAGATTGGATCTTATGGGTAGTTGATCCTGTTGAGGCACTACCAGAATTGCCTGATGAAAGCGTTTCACAATCGGAATCAGTGGGTGATGAGGATTTGAGCTCGTCTTTTCGTCTTACAACTCCTAAATTTTCCAGGACTCAGGTTTGTCTTCTGCATAAAGCTCTGTTGATTGAATGAAATCTAGCTTATGATTATAGTTTTAGAGATCATTTGGTTTGCGGATAAAATTATGTTTGGGATTATACAGAGACAGTAGGGGATTACATCCGTTGATTTCTCATATGGTCATTCAACTAATAGATATTCTCCCTTTTTATTGATTCTTATTTTTACAACAGAGAAAACTAATTGGATAACCTTTTGCTTCCAATTTTAACCTTTACCCACTTGAGAAAAAGGCCTTTGGCAGAATTGCAAAACTTTGTCATTTACTTGTGTTTATCCAAGTATAGCTAATCATTGTATTGTTATTCCATGTTGAATGTGCTACAAATGTATACCGGCTATGCCAAAAATGAAAACGCAATTGAATAAAGTATTACTGCATTTAATTTCCTTATTTTGATTATCCTGCTAACTAAACAAGGCCTCAGGATTTTTTACTTACAGGTTTATACTCATTGTAATATGTTACTTATCATCTTTTGTAGTTCATCTGCACATGCTTGATATTGAAAATGTTCTTGTAATTGACTTATAAGTGTTCTTGTAATGTAAATCAGTATAATTAACACTGTAATGGATAAAGCTGATCTCCTAGATTTGTATGAAATGTGCAGTCCTTGGCGAAGTCCGAAGGTAGGCTAATCTATTATTATGTGGCGGATGAAAATGGAAATGTGAATGATTCAGTAGAAGGGCCTTCATTTCAGTTCAAAGCGCATGGATTAGAGGAACTGACTCAAAAGTTGGAAGAAGAAACAGAGCTAGAGAAGATTATTGTTTGTTCGCGGAACAAATTTAATGGGAATTTATATCCTCTCCGTTTAGCATTACCTCCAAACAATGCAACTATGCGTGTTGTTGTAGTACCTGCATCGTCTAAAGGTCAGTACGCTCCCTGAACATTTTCATTAATCAGCTGAAAAGTTTTGCAAATAGCATGAGACCCATGGTTTTTTAAGACAGAAATGTGATTCTACAATGATAATTGTGTTGTAAATTTGTTACTTGGTAGTTTCATGTATGGTAACAAGTCTATGAAAGAACTAGTATTTTCATCTGGAAGTGAAATCACAAAATTCAGATCGCTTGTCTATCTTTGAGTATTGCCTGATTATATGTTTCCATGCCTAACCGTGATTAATTATGACGGAGAGTACAGAATGCTATAATTAAAGAACGAAAGATTGAAACAAATATATTTTAGAGCTGGTTTCTTTCTTGTCTAAAGGTCTGTCTTTTGTTCGACCAAGAACACAGTAGTCCAAAGATGAATCTTGTTTTACTTGCTTTGACGACCTCTGTCTGTTGCTATTTTCTTCTGTGATTTTGTAATCCTGCATCTTGTCTTTGCTGACATTGAACATTGGCATTGTGCTGCTGGACAGTGGCAAAAGAACTGATGGCAGATGTTCCCACATCCAAATGGTCCGTGTTGAAGACTCTATCGTGAAACTTTATGACTGCCAACTAGACAGTAGATTCATAATCTTCCCCAGAAGCCTAGGCCAGTTCAGGATTTGAAGTGTATGGGTTCATATAGCGACTTCAAGTTAATATACAGTAATAATTGAATTCACAGTCAAATATTTATAGATATTTAGTTGGTACCTCAATACATACACACAACCTGGACAAAAGTAAGCCATTGGGTTCATGTGAACTCGTAGACGACACTCTAGATCAGCTCATGTCTAGAACTGTAGGCATTTCTTTCTTCTTTTGGTTGTAGTTTTTTTATTAAGCTGAATGTAATGCAACCAAAGAGACAGATTCCAGTTGAGTGCATTATTTATTTGTTGCGAGTTGACAAATGCAACTCTTTTTGCACTTTGCCTGTATATTTTGGTTACATCTATCCAGTGTTTTTGCTTGCAGTAATTGTCATTATAATTTCCTCTTCCTTCTTATTTGAACCTGTAACTTTATGAATCTGAGAAATATAACTAAGGCAGAGTTAGATAACCTTGGATAGTTTAATCAAGATATTGGATACATAATTAAGTTCCAATACAAGTACTTCTTGCTCCAAACAGACCTATATAATTAACATGTCATTAGCCATATTAATGAAATAAAATATCTACCTAGCAATTCTTCTAACAATTGAGACAAGAAGCAGAGTGATAATCTAAAATATTTTCTCTGTTTGTTTTTTTAAAAAACGAATCGCTCTTCAAGAATCAAATGAATTTATAACTAATCAGGTTATATTTTTTAAATAGAAAGTTTAGTTTTATTAAGTTATGCAGTCTTTTAAATTTCATTTATTGAATAATAGAACTATCCTGTGCTTAATTGTGACTTAAATTTTATCTAATTGACTTCGAGGAGTCAAATTATTTCAGACTTTATCAGATAAGCTAGTCAATAGAGTTATAGCGTAGGAATTATCGTTCCACAAAATCACTTAAACACTAATTCTATTAAAATCTCTCTCAGATGTCTTTTACTTTTAATATATAATCTATGTAAACTTAATTTACGCTCAGGGATCATTTGGTACAAATTACGTAAACATTATTAATGCACAGATTATTATGTAAAAATTGAAAAGGTATGAACTAGTAATACATAAATTATTGCTATTGCTATTATTATTATTATTATTATTATTATTATTATTATTATTATTATTATTTCCTTGGGATATTTCCAAGAACAAAGAAGAAATAAATGTAAAGTATGTGAGGACAATTTTGTTATTTTGATTTTAATTCATGCATTACTAATATTCATGTTGTTGTTTCTTACTCCACCTACATAAATTACAACAGTTCAATAAATAAAAAAATATTATGCCGAGCGATTAAAATTAAAAAATTATAAAAAATAGTCTTTATTGTATATGTATATATAGTTAGTATATATTTGTGTATCATAATATATATTTAGTGTATAACTTATGTATAAGTAATATACATTGTATAATAATAAATACTTTTTATAATTTTTGACAAATTATATTATATAGTCATATATAATTTTACTAATTTAAGACTATTCTTTTATGTAAATAAAACATATGATACATTTTCTCGGTAAACTTTTTACTCTTTCCCATGTAATTATGCAACAATATTCTTCTAGATATTTTTGAGTGAAATTGGCAAATAGTCATTTTTGACCGCTAATTAAATTTTAGTCAATATTTCAAAACGATTTAATAATTTTTTAAATGCAAAAGTATCACTAGTTAAAATACGAGAAAAAAAAGAAGCTTTTATTAGAATTTGAGCATTTGTCAATTTGCATTCCACAAACTGATTAATGTTTGAATCCTATCATCAATGAATTTGGTAGCGCAGCGCTTCATTTTTCGTCTTGGATTTGTCTCTCAAACTTCAACTCTCAAAGGAAACTATCCATGCTCAATCCCTAGCAATGGAAGAAGAAGATTTAGTGCAATTACTTTCTCCTTAGCTACTCCAAAGGTAGTAGTAATGTACAAAGACTAACTATTTCTGCAGATGTTGGTATTATTCATTCATCCATTTAATGTTTTTTTGGTAAAGTAGTCAGGTGAAGAGCTTTTGTTAGTAGTAGGGGGCGGAGCAGCTGGAATTTACGGTGCTATAAGGGCCAAGAGTCTCGCGCCGAATCTTAAAGTAGTTGTTATTGAAAAAGCTAAACCTTTATCAAAGGTTAGTACCTTTTCCGCTGCCCCGAAAATCAACTCAACGAAATATAAAATGTATATAGAGGATTGATGTAAGCTTACCGAATTTTGTTTGGGACTTTGAGATGGAATCATGAGTTGTTTTAAAATCTTTGAGACTGTTCTATCATTTCTCTTTTGCTCATAATTCGTGAAGATTTAAAATTGTGTGTGTAATGAGGAATGTTGTATTATTTTGTTTTGGCAGGTCAAAATATCTGGAGGAGGCCGCTGCAATGTGACTAATGGGCATTGTCCTGACAATAAGGTAAAATTTCTCGATATAATCTCTGCTTACTAGTTTGTAGGGTTGATGCCCAAACCGTAAAGTTCCTGGATTACGGCACTCGAGTAAGAGTGACTTTTGTTTATATGTAATTTTTGGTTGAAGAATGCAATGTATTTGTTTGCTTCTCTGGTTTGTCTGGCATTGAATTTCTAAACTTAATATTAGAAGTTATTCAGAAAATACTACTTATTTATTGTTCTTAAGATTGTATACCTTGAGGATTTGAAGACAAATGCTTCCTAGTATATGCACTTTGCAGACAAGAAAAGTCAAACATGTAAATAGATGTTAGAGTTTGAATAAAGCTTACTATTTTCTGTTTGATGCCAGAATTTCCTCAACCCAGATTTTGCATTAGTCTGTACTTTTCTAAAAGGTGCTCATAATTGAGTATAAACATTATATGTGGTATTTTAGCAGCATATAAGTCAAACTCAACCAAAACCAACCTTGTTTCCAGATTTTGGCAGAACACTATCCCAGGGGGCATAAGGAATTCAGAGGCTCCTTTTTCCATATTCATGGTCCAATGGATACTATGTCCTGGTTCTCTGATCATGGTGTGCCTTTGAAAGTAATCTCCAAAACTTCCTTTTTGATGTTCCTTTTCTTCTTGTTCATGTTAACCTGTAGTTTCTGATTTGTCCTTAGATTGAGGAAGATGGACGGGTCTTTCCCACCAGTGACAGTTCATCTACTATAGTTGACTGCCTCATGTCTGAGGCAAAGAGGAGTGGAGGTAGATGAACTATTCTATCACAGTTTTATTTTATATTTTGTTATAATTATTTGGGAGCATGTATGGTTGCATAAGCTTTACTTCTATTTACATTACTCCTTGTACATTCATATTTTTAGAAACTCTTCAGGCGCAAGGGTGCCTACATCCATTATCTAAATTGTCTGTTTGAATCGCTTTGGACTTTCTACTCTTGTAAAGTCACACTGCCCCTGAAAGCAAAAGTTTTCTGTTAGTTCGTGTGTGTCTGCATATCTCTCTCTACACGTACACTCTGACACTTGCTTATATGGCATTCGCCGGTCAACTTTAAGCCAAGTATATGCCAAGAACATCTTGGGATTTGGGACATGAGATCCTTTAATTTTCTTCCTTATTGTATAATATGGGAGACCGGAGATTGAGTGACAAGTTAAACAAATTGGAATATGCAAAGATGAACCTCATCTCTATTCGGACTACAAAATTAAGCCCAACACTATCGCCTTTGTAGTCAACAACAATAACATACCTAGTATAATCACACATAGTGGGGTCTAGGTAGGGTACAGTGCACGCTGACCTTAACCCTACCTTGTGAGGGTAGGGAGGCACTATCCCCTTTGTAATAATTCTGCCTAAAAGCATCCACCGCCAAGGTGTTTATGAAATTGTTTCAGGGTTAGAACTACTATAAATCAAGGCTAGATGTTGAGCATTCATGAAGCTAATGACTATGTTAAACTGGGTAACTTAAAAAGTTGGATATGGCAGCATGATTGTCATCTTTATTAACATTGCAAAACTATTAACCTAACACTCTCCCCTTTGTGATCATTCTGCCTAAAGCATTCAGTGCCAAGATGTGCATTAAATTGTTTCAGGGTTAAAACTACTATAGACCAAAGCTAGATCTTGAACAATCATGAAGTTAAGATCCATGTTACGACTCCTTGCATCCGGTGTGTACTATTTGAAGTTTTCTCAATTATCCTTAAGTGTATTTATTCTGTTTCAATTACCAGTTGAGATGGAGAAGTTCTGCCTAAAAGCTAAACTAGCAATATTTTGAAATAGTCTCCTGCATTTTATGCATTTTCTGTGTAGTTTATTTCATACTTGTGATGATAAGCAAGTTGTATCATCCAAAATGTGCAACTTACAGATGACATATTTCTTAGACTAAACCAGAAAGAAGATTGCTGAAAATCGTGAAGGAAACATGCTCCTAATCTGAACAGCTCTGAACTATTAGCCTTCTATATCTACATTAAACTTAAACTGCTCTATCATCTACAGTGGCGAGTTAAAATATCTGCCCAGTTGTGCTGTATCATGAATCCAAATAAATGAAATTTGAAATTTTTTCCATTTCTCCCAAAAAAAAAAAAAAACCCCACAGAAAAAGAACACACACAAAAAGAGAGAGAAATGTTCAGACCACAAGATCTCAGAAAATTTGGTTCTTACGCATCCTTAGCTATGAATCATGAGCAATTACATTATATATTTGTAATTTGTGAGATAATCCGTTTCCCTTTTCCCTATCAAGATGCTGATATGCCAGTTCCTCATTTAGTCTTGTTGCAGACTGGAAAAGTTGTTACTACTGCATCTTCCACTGCTGATGGCAAGTTTGCCATCAAGCTTGAGAAGCGTAGCCTTGATTATGTGGAGCAAGTTGAAGCTGATTATCTACTTGTTGCTAGTGGGAGTAGTAAGCAGGTCAGTTTGCTAATGAGCTAGTAGCACTTTTTGCATCCATTCCTTCACTTCAGTTCCATTTTTTCCTGTTTAGGGTTATAATCTTGCCACTCAACTTGGTCATTCAATTGTGGAACCTGTACCAAGCCTGTTCACTTTCAAGATTGATGACTTGAAGTTAGCAGAACTGTCTGGTGTAGGTTTCTTTACCATTTGCAGCCAATTGAGTGAATTCAGTCTTTGAGGTGTTTGCCTGCTACTGCTTATGTTTTATGTCGCATCAAGGAAGATATAACTGGTTAATTATGTATTGTCAGTAGTTCCTTCTTTCCTAAATCATGTATATACTTGGGGAGACGATTTATGTGTCTCATAAGTGTCTTTTAATTATTTCTTTGGATTTTTGATCCTATTGTTTTTCAAATACAACCTGATTAATAGTAGTATTAAGGATGACATACCTCTGATCGTCAGTCAACTATCTGCGCTGAGAATTGATTCTTTCCTTTCTTCTGGAATTTAATATGTCTTATGAGACAGCTATTTTGACTTCTACCACTGCTACCTTGCATGCTTCAAATTTCTATGCTCTGTAAGTACCGAGCTAATTCTCCTCTGAAATATGTGCAATTGCTATATAACAACATGATAGTCTTATCTCCTCTGTAAATTCACCTTCATTATATTTTAGGTGCTTTGGTGTTTTACATTATGGGACAATTTGCACTGATTGTACCTTTTTTTCTAATGATATAGTGATCTCTGCTTTTCTTCCTTAACAGAGTTTCGTTTAAATTATGAATATTTTGACTGGTTCATTTTATTTTACTTTTGTTTGAAATTTATATTAAACTGAACAATATGTTATACTTCCTCCATTTCAATTTGTTTGTCTTAGTTTGACCTGACACTAAATTTAAGAAAGTAAAGGAAACTTTTGAATCTTGAGGTCGTAAAGACGTAAACTAAAGATATGTATAATGTTCCAAAATGTCTTAAACCTGTTACGTTGGATGTTGAAACTCAAGAGTTGCCAAATTAGGGGAATGACTTCTTTTCGAAACAGACTAAAAAGGAATGTAAGACAAACAAATTGAAAGGGAGTAATATATTTCAAACATCATTGCACTTCTGTGTTGATTATTAATTCAGTTGTGACATACTTATCACACCTTTGAGTACATGCAGATATTCATGTCTATGACTCTAACCATTTTGCTTGTCATCCATAGGTAACATTCCCAAAAGTAAAAGCAAAATTAAAGTTGGAAGGTATCCAGAAGAAAATACCACAGCTTACTCAGGTATGCATTTCTGATTGATTGCATTTTTGGATAGATCGTACTGCAGAACAATAATTCTATCTTTTAGGTAGGACCCATGCTAGTAACCCACTGGGGACTCAGTGGGCCTGTGGTTCTTAGGCTATCTGCTTGGGGGGCACGTTATCTATCCAGTTCAGATTATAAGGGTAAAAGATGTCCTTTTTCTGTCTTTCTCATTTTCTTTCTACTACAACCTTTTCTCTTGCTAAATTTAGTTACAAACACATCCAGGTATGCTTTGCGTGGATTTTACTCCTGATCTCCATATTGAAGATCTAAAGTCTGCACTCACTCGTCACAAGAGTCAATTTTTGGTAATATATTTGTTGACCTGAATTGAGGTTTATGACCTTTTCATTATCCTGTTTGATTGTCCTTATAGACCAGTTTTGTCAAAGATGGGAAAAGTCTGGAAGACGGAAAGAAAGCTGTCCTCCATGAGAAAAGAACTACAGGAACTACTTTATCAACCAAAAAAAAAAAAAAGGGCTACAGAAATTATTACTTAAAAATTACATTGCATATTTGCTTTATATATTGAACAATATATCCATGGATCCTTCATTTGTAAATATTTGCTTTATATATTGAGCAACTATATCCATAGATCCTTCATTTGTTTTGAAGTAGCAGTGATATGAGGTGGTATGGGTTCATTCAATTGTACTAAAAATAGCAAAAAAAGGGTGTATATATCTCTAACTGGTACTTACACACACCTATTAAAGATATTAGGCATGTTTGATGTTCCATATAAGGTAATTGAGCAGCAGCAGAAAGTTCTACTAATTGATTGAATCACATAAACAGAGTTGTACATGATGTACTTATGCTTAGGGTTCTTTAACTATAGATTGATTTTATCAAAAGAAAAAGGTTCTGAAACTATTGTTTGTTCTCTCCTGTAAATAAGATCTCGTCATGACACGAAGCATATGATTCTGAGTTTGTATTGGATCTTACTTCACCACTTTCCTTATTGTTCTCTTCAATGCAGAGGCAGAAAGTGCTGAATTCTTATCCTTCAGAACTTGCAGTGGTGAAAAGATTTTGGAAGTATATATTAGATCGTGAGGTCAAAATGATTGCTTCAGCTGCAAGGATGTCTTTTGATTTTTACATATAAATATTTTCTCAGAAAGTTTGACATCCATTTTTTATTTTATTATTTTTCTTTTTCGATTAATGCAGGGCATATGCGGAGACATGCTGTGGTCTTCCATTTCCAATAATTTGTTGATTTCTCTCGCTACTTTGTTAAAAGATTGTACATTTAACGTGAAGGGAAAGGTATCATGGCTCTTCCCATTTCTCATACTCATTTTTGCTTTTGATGTCATTACTTTGATTGAAAAGAAACTTAGTTGCATCCTTTTTGGGGTAATGAAGGGCCAATTTAAGGATGAGTTTGTCACAGCTGGAGGTGTTCCACTTTCAGAGGTACTCCCTTTTCTTTTGTTCCCGTCTAAATATGCCTTCCAACACTGAGACCCTTTCAATTTAGCTAGGTTAATTTCTGAGAGTTGCAATCCTTCTATTTCTTCGTACAGATCTACCTTGATACGATGGGGAGCAGGATCCATCCACATCTCTTCTTTGCTGGAGAGGTTCTCTAATCTAATGCCTGTAGTTTACTTCTCCTGCTTCAGATGCTAATGTAGGACTCCATTTACGTCTTTCCATATTTTTTCTGATTCTTTGAAAATCCTGTAGGTACTCAATGTTGACGGTATTACTGGTGGCTTCAATTTTCAGGTAAAGTGAGCTTGATCTGAATCCACAGGGTAGAATTAACGGGAAAAGCATCATGGTCTCTTTATTATCTACTCCCTCAGTCTCATTTCATGTGGCACCGTTTGACTTGACACGGTGTTTAAGAAAAAACAAAACTTTTGAGACTTGTAATCTAAAATCATCCATAGATATTTGTGTGGGTGAAGACCATTTCATTAAGGGTAAAAGGAGGGATTTTAAAGTTAAATTGTTTCTAATTCTAGTAAGGTGACATTTTTTCTGGGACAGACTAAAAAGGAAAGGGTGCCATATAAAATGTGACGGAGGAAGTATTTAATATATATGCATATACACACACACACACACACTCACATATATATACACAGACACATATATACACACGCGCGCGCGCACACACACACACAAAAGTCTGACGGGTATACTACAAAGAGGAGTCAACTTTTTGTGTGTAAATAATTTGTTCAGCCAAAACCTTTATCTTATAATCATATTACTATTTGGTGTATCGTTCAAAAACTGTAGAAGTGAAGACCATTAATGTATGTAAGTAGCAAATAAAATTGGAATGAAATGGGTCCAAATGAATAGAGCAATAGTGAGGGTTCATATAGCTAATTACAACTATCTTGGTAATAGTTGTTAATGTATCAATTCCACCACACACCAAAAATAAATCATATTGCTGATGTTGTTGGTGGATAGTCAAAGTGTGCTGTAGTTGGTTTATTTTGAGATAAATACAGTAAGAAATAGGAATCCTTGTAAAAATAAAGTTATGGTCAACCTAATTTAAACAACTAAATTGGTGCTCATCTTTTCCTCAGCTTCTTACAAACAGTACACTAGAAATGCCATTTTCTAGAGATTTTGAACTTTCGAAGTGGTTGCTGTTGTCATGGTCTTAAGAAATTCATATTAGATTTTCTTTGATAACTTATATCAATAAAATTTGGAATTTTATGTTTTTGTACTTTCAGTTTTCCCATGATATTTGTGATAAATTTAATCTTAATAGACATAAAACGTGATAGAGATTTTTCTTGGGCTCTTTACACTTACAGCAGTGATGATATATAGCTTTACAGCACTTTCTTGTAGCTGGATTTTCAATGAAGTTGCATTTAATAATAATAAAAAATATATGATAGAAAATTTTCCTTAAAAAGACATGATAGACAATTGAGTTCATCTTCAAGGAAAATAACAGATCAAATATGTTGTATCAGAAGGAAGTTGTACTGACATATATTTGACCTATTAGGGCACTTGTAAATAATTGGTTGGATAGCTATTTTCTTGCCAAAAATGACTTATTTTGATATTTGATGTTTATCATGTCATTTACTAATGATTACTCCTACATCATATTACCCTCTAAAATTTTATATCCAACTATTTTGCAATTTTATTTATCAAAGTTTTTTTGCTACTCGTATTGTATTTATAAGTTTCCAATTGCTTTCCACTATAGTCGTTTTTGTATCTAGTATTTTTTGCTTCTGGGGTTGATATATTTGCGTTGAGGGTCTTCTGAAAACAACGCCTCTATCTCTATGAGGTAGTAGTAAGGTCTGCGTACATTTTACCCTCCCCAAACCCCACTTGTGGGATTCTACTGGGTATGTTGTATTTATTAAAGTTTTGATACAACACTTCTATATTATAAATTTAATTTTCGTTGTACGACCTATTTTAATTATTGTAAATGACTTTGTTCAATGGGATTATCTTTCGTGTTGAGCCTCTGCATAGTTAAAGATGTGTCATGATGGATTTATGACCGAAACTCTAGCAAATCTGAAACCAAACACTGATAAATCTGATATCGTAGTTCTTAACCATGTTATGTTGTCTTGCTCCCAATACACATCTTCACTGTCTGAACTTAACCTACTTTATCCACGTGTCTTGTCTCCTGTTTTCGTTTTCTATTCCTTCCCTTTATATATAATTCGATTTCAGCTGGCTACTTTCTTCATCTGATTGTTTAGCACTCGGTCAACTGTGCAGAATGCTTGGACAGGGGGATACATTGCAGGAACAAGTATAGGTAACCTGGCTGTACATGAGAGAGTACATCTGTAAGTTATCCAGTAATTTGGATATTATTGAGGAGCCTAATGCTTATGGGTTTTTGAGATGAGGGTTCCCAGAAAACATTCTCTATCTCTACGAGGTAGTGGTAAGGTCTGCGTACATTCTACCCTCCCCAGACCGCACTTGTGGGATTCCACTGTGTATGTTGTTATTGAACAGCCTGATGAAATTTTTTGAATTAGTGATTCCCCTAGTTGTATCAACCTTTTTTCTTTAAAAGGAAATGGAATTGTACTAAAAGACTTGTGTATAAGTGTTTAAAGTTTTGTTCTATGGTCATACTCATCGTCTGCCTTCTCAAGAAGCCTCTGAATCAGCTCAGGTAGTGAATCTCTTTAGAGTATCGTCAAAGAGAATAGAATGAAAGGAGAATAGTTAGGAGTCGGTTGGTGTGAGGGATAAAAATAAATAGCTTTAGGATAAAAAAATAGTGAAGGGATAAAATTTTGGTATCTTGTTTGGTTGACAAGTTTGGGATAACTTATCCCACCATTTATACCATAGTGATGGGATAAGTTATTTTATATAGATGGTGTGATAACTTATTCCAGGATAGTTAATCCCGGGATAACTAATCTTGGGATAAGTTCTTCCTAACCAAACGACCCCTTGCTGATAGTATAAGCTCCCTGGTCTTGCATCAGTGGCTATCTATGAAACAGAATGAAGCAGTAGCATAGATCACAACAATGTACAGGAGAAATGTTTTTGTAGTCCTTTACAAATTTATATTTAGTTTTATGTATATTTTTATGGAGTAAGAAATTTTCATTTTTACATACATATAAGAGATGTGAAAAGCTCATTTTCTCCTATTGGAGTGAGTGGTCACAAGAGATCAGTTCCTCATGGTGCTACACTGCTATGTATGTTGCTTGAATAATTCATTTGCTTGACATAAGACCATCTCCAATCCAACACAAATTTTTATACCAAATTCTATTTTGGTGTAAAATTTGGTGTTTTGAAGCTTCAACCTAACACCATTTTGGGGTGTAAATAGTGTTACATCAATTCACCTTTTAAATATTTTAATATTATGTCATTATACAATTTTTTAAAACTAAATATTATATAAATTGTATGTTTTTATTAATCATTTAATTATTTTTATGTAATATTTTTATAATATTAATTCTAGATATAAAAGTTTTTTTTATACATTATTTTTCTATACATGTTTGTTTTTAAAAAAATTAAATTTATGTTAATTCTACTATAAATTTTAATTGGATGACCATGATATTTAATGCACTAATTCAAGATGTGTATGGGAAGGTCCAACTCCGATGGTAGAAATAGCAATAGATAAAAATTATCGATTTCAATAATTTCTAGCTCAACATAAAAAAAATTAAGGACAAAGAAGCTTATTTTGAATTATGCAATACATTAATTGAGCATTTATGTGAGCAACGTAGTAATCTTGAAAAACAAATATTTATATAGAATTTAAAATAAAATTTTCAATTGTGTAATATTTACTTAATTGTATTTCATTAATGATTTCACTTTTATTCGTATCATTCATTATTATGTATAATATGTAATATTTACTAATAATTTGTATTATTTAAAAAATTATAATATGAAATAATTTTATATTAAATGACTATAAAAGAAAAGAATATGAAAATTATATATAGGGAGTGTTTTAGAAAGAATTTTATTTTACGAAATAAGCAAACATAAATGAAATAAGAAATAATAATATAATAATGAAGAGAGAATATTTTTTGGGTGTAAAATTTGGTGCAGCGAGTTGGAGTTGATTTACATTAAAAAAAGTATCAACATCATTTTAGTGTAAAATTTGATGTAATGAATTGAAGTTGATTTACACTAAAATAGTGCTGAGATCATTTTAACGTAGAATTTGATATTTTGTGTGTTGAACAAGACGTGGATACCTATGTGTCCATGTGAAATGCTATTAAATACCTTTAAGTTTCTAGAAAACCAAATTGACCAAGTTAATAAAGAAATTTGCAGGCCTGTGATTACACCTGTTAATATTCCCCCAAATAAAATTATGGATACGTAATTACAGCACAATTTTCAGTTACGCGTTGAGTTTCTTGTTGAGGATTCTTCCCAATGGATTTGTTTCATTTTTTGAAATGTTGAAAAATACATGGAGATTTTATCGAGGCTCAAGCAATGAAAAACTATGTTGTGCGTTCTGTGCATCGATCGGTTTTAGACATTATCAATTCAATTTATTGATTTTTAAGTATGCTAAACCAATAACAAACCACTAAATTTTTTTTATCGATTTTTGGTTTAAGTTTTAAGTCATTAATGGTTTGGTTTTCGATTTACCTGATAAGGATGATAATCCAATAATAATAAACCAATAATATTTTTATCAATTGATTCAATTTTTGCACATTCGTCATGCGTAATGATCGAGCAATGACATTGAATTTTAAGTTGGGACATAGTTTTTTTGTCTTTTTTTTAATCCTCCACATAGTTAATAAGGAATTTTAGTGAATGTCAACTTCTCTATGTGATCTTTTATAGTTAGCGAAAATGTTCGAAAAACCAACAACTGCATCATTTGGTTTTTAAATCGGTATTCAGTATTATTTTGGGGTCGCGACTTCATACTTATGATTTGAATCTAAGATTTTTAATTAATAATAAAAAAGTATTTATCATTTCACAATTGCAAACATTTTAATATTTCATACTCTAGCTATGTAGTCAGATAAAATTTCTCTTAACTAGTTTTTGCAAATTGTTTGAACTATCCAAAACTGTGGTTTAATTTGGTATTGTTATTAAGAATTTAATCACGGGTTTTAAAAGTATTTTCTAAATAAATTTAGCAATAAAACTTGTGATTTAATATAATGTTCAATTAACTGGTACTCCCTTTGTTTTATTTATATCTTGCACCTAGTTAGGAAAAAAATTTAAGAAAAAAATATATTATTGTATAGTTCAATTATTTCTAAATATGTAAAGATATTTTACAACGAGCTAAAAATGAAAGTCACGTAAAATGGAACATCCATAGTAATGTTTATTTCAAAGAAAAAAGATTAACTAGCATCTGTTAGAATTAACATCAACAATTAGATGGTAAATACAAGTTAGTATATAGTAGTACTATTTTCCTAATTAAATAAAGAAGATATATCTAAACAAATTAATAAAAGGAAATATGAAAGAATTTTAGTAGCTCAGTAGGTTAATTTTGTGAGGATTCGATTCCCTACCTTCTAATAGTCCCCATTTCCCCTTTCCCCTGTCCCAATTTCTGTTTCACGTAGTTTTCGGATATAATTTTGTTGTGCTGTATGTATAAATTACTATATATTTCATTTTTCTAAGCCCCCAAACCCAATACCCACCTCGTGTCTCGGTGTCTGCAGCGAACACATTGATCTCTGCAGAATAATAATCAGAGGTATGTCTCATCCTGCTCATCTTTGGAAATTCAATCTTTCATTCTTGAAAAATTAATTACTTAATTTGGTGCATTACATTATTTCCTTTTGTGGGTACCCTAAAAAAAGCAGAAAGGAAAAACTTGCCCCATTGATTCTTATAACTTAGTTCAAGATACTATCTCCACCCATACAGACTGTTTGTTATGTGACATAACATAATTGGTTGTTCTTTTATTATTAAAAAGGAAAAATTGCTCTTTTAATTCTGTCTTTTGAAATCTTGAATTTTTTCCCCCCTGTTCTTTTTGGAATTGTTGGGGGAACAGAGACAATGGGGAATCTGTTTTGCTGTGCACAAGTTGAGCAATCCACAGTAGCTATCAAGGAGAGATTTGGCAAGTTTGATGATGTGCTTGAGCCTGGATGTCATTTCTTGCCATGGTGTATAGGGAGCCAAATTGCTGGATACCTATCTTTGAGGCTGCAGCAGCTTGATGTACGCTGCGAGACCAAGACAAAGGTGTGTAAGTTAATATGATTTGGTGAAAACACTCGCTGGCTTTTTTCCAACTAGATCTATGACTTATTCATTAGTCCATTATCACAACATAGAACGAGGAAGTTTTCCACTCTGTAACCCAAGAGTGGATGCAACTCTTAGGTACCGGGTTCATCTGAACCACTAGTTTTAATTTCCAAGTGTAAACTTGTGTGTAAAAATCCAATAAAATTGCAACAAGAATGGGAAGTAGGAACTCATTAATTGAAAAATATAATTGGTTTAATGCGAAAAACCTTACATGTTGAACTCATAATAGCATATGCTTGAAGAAACACTTCTCCCTTTATTCTTGTGATTAAGTTGTTCATGTTACAACATGATGAATATGCCTATGGCTTTTCAAAGTTTTCAAGCTTGTGACCCTTTTTGTTTATTTTCTCTTAATTAATGAGTATCAGGAAAAGACTATTAAATTAAGAGGTTAGAAGTTCGAGTCAACAAGTGAGCAAAGTTGGTAAAGGCCATTGTTGGCTCTTGGGTAGGTGGTTGGAGGGGATTTATCATACTTGGACCCTGCAACCTAGTGATTGAAGGTGGAGGTGATATGGCCATAGAATCGAAAAGAGTTCTTGTTAGACTGCTAGTTCACATTTTGTAGCACATGTTTGTTTGTCCTTGTTCACCTTTGTAAACATCTGCATTGTGGTTTCAATAAAATGAAAGGACATCATGTAAAATCACTATAATAAATCATGATAATCTAATAGGGGATCTCTCACTGTGCTCAATGACAGTAATCTACAGCATGACCTTTTCCTTTGTCATGATTTAACTGGTAAAACATTTCATTTTTGGTGCAGGATAATGTATTTGTAACTGTTGTTGCTTCAATTCAATATCGTGCTCTGGCTGATAAAGCTACTGATGCTTTTTACAAGCTCAGTAATACTCGATCCCAGATCCAAGCCTATGTGTTTGATGGTATCAAAATATGAATCTCTTGATTTTTCTTTCTCGTGACACAAAATAAAAAATGATTATATCTAAAAGTTTCTGCGTACTTGAGCACAATGTTTGACGTTCTCTTTTTTGAACTTATTGCTTCCTCCCAATAATGATGGCCTCTCTCATGACCGTACAGTTATCAGAGCGAGTGTTCCAAAACTAAATCTGGATGATGTCTTTGAGCAGAAGAATCAAATTGCTAAAGCAGTGGAGGATGAACTTGAAAAGGTATTTCATTCCCATCATATGCATGGCAATACAAATGGCACACAATGATGATTATTGTACTCATCTTCCTTTGTATGATATGTAGGCAATGTCTGCTTACGGGTATGAGATTGTTCAGACTCTCATAGTTGATATAGAGCCAGATGAACATGTCAAACGAGCTATGAATGAAATTAATGCAGGTATCGTGTATAACCTTTTTCTTTAGCTGGTCCAGTGTTGGCAACACATCCTTTCTTTCCATCTAATTCTCTGGTGATTTTTAAATGACTTACTGAGGA
Source organism: Solanum aculeatissimum (assembly GCA_038996855.1). Lineage (NCBI taxonomy): Eukaryota > Viridiplantae > Streptophyta > Magnoliopsida > Solanales > Solanaceae > Solanum > Solanum aculeatissimum. The sequence goes on from JBCEWC010003238.1 coordinate 18,713, forward strand.
AATTAGGTGTGATCCCAAATCCCAGTAATACATATATGGTGGTACGTCTTCATGTGAACCCAACATAAAAGAATATGGATAATACAGTAGAGGAAAGATTTGGCCACTAAAATGTGCAAATCGTACCATGGCTGTCTTTTTCCTTTTGGGAGAATCAAGTGGTTAGCTTATGTACATCGTCTCAAGGTTTCACATGAGAGCATGAGCAAGCTTAGTCTTTCTTTACTCGTGTGACCGTACCTCATAGTTTTCAGTAGGGCCTAAAGAGCATATAATTCCATTTCCAAAATAGGCCTTCTCATGCTGTTCGCTAGTAAAGAGACTAAATTCCATTGTAGCTAGGTTCTGTTGACTACATTGGACTATGTCGGGCAATTCTTTTCAATTTATCCAGAATCTAGCTACTCATCATAAAGTAGCTTTTAAAGCTATAACCTAATTGTTGGTTTACATCAAACTCTTTCAGCTGCAAGGTTGAGAGTAGCCGCCAATGAGAAAGCAGAAGCTGAAAAAATTGTCCAGATTAAGCGAGCTGAAGGTGATGCTGAGGCCAAGTACCTCGCAGGACTAGGGGTTGCTAGACAACGTCAGGCCATTGTGGATGGTTTAAGGGACAGTGTTCTTGGTTTCTCGGTTAATGTCCCAGGAACTACTGCCAAGGACGTCTTGGACATGGTCCTCATCACTCAGTATTTTGACACTATGAAGGAAATTGGTGCCAGCTCCAAATCCTCAGCAGTCTTTATCCCACATGGACCTGGAGCTGTTGGTGACATTGCAGGGCAGATTCGACAAGGATTACTCCAAGGTTCAGCTGTCGAGCAACAAAATCTTTTATAAATGTGTTTCAGTGTCTCATGTGGTTATGTTTTGTAAGTTATGTTTCTTGATTTTATTATGATGGAAATGTATGTGTGTTGGTAATTAATTCAAATATTTGTTGTCTTCTAGTCAGGTTCAATGATTGTTTCATTGACATATTACTTACATGCCAGAGAACTTTCTTTCGCTTTTGTGAGTCTCTGGTGGAAGCTACTAACTTGCACCACTTCGTGGTCTAATAGGCCCTTCTTTTCTATGTTTCCCCCATCCCATACAAACTAAAAAATAGAGAAAGTTCTGTCCTGCGCGACATTTATTTCCTTTACATGAGAAGCCTAGAAACTAATGATTGCATTCATTCTAATACGCATGTAACCTCATGTGCAAGCAAGCTCCTAATACATACACTCAGTTCTCATGATACAATTAAACACCACTGCAACGCCTAGAATGGCATCCGGAGAATTGAAATAGAACGCATTTTTTTCTGAGGCATTACCTCATCATTTAAGTACGTTATAAACATAGATTGCTCAGCAGAATCCAGAACAGCATTTGACTTTGTATGAGCTTTATTTGACCAACTCAGCCATTACGTGATACAGCCTCAATGGTTTTTGAGCTGTAAACATGGACCAGTAAAAGTAATCAAAATTGGCTGTTGATTATGACAAAATCTCAAGCTTAACCTGTTAAAAGGTCATAGAATCAATATAGGGCACCACCCATCATTTTTGAAAGGGTGAATAAGAATGTATGAACTTAGAACGAGGATGTATAGGTTCAAGCAACCACCTAAATTTATTTTTACACTGCAAAAAACACCAGAGAACAAATCTTCAAACTGCAGTAACGCCTCATGTCTATGGATTAAAGATGAAAAGCCTATGGCTTGAGAGCCAAAGCAAGTCCGAACTTGGCACCCTTGTCAACTGATTTAGTGTCCACTTCTCCTGAAACAGTGAAAAGAGACTTTGGGCGCCACTCATGTTGAAGCAGAGCACTGACCTTGCCAAAGTTGTTAATCCTTGCCTTCACACTGGTCAAAGGATCCAATTGGTGCTGAGTACCCACGGTTATGATGTTCTCATTGGTGGAGAAGCGGTGGTTCACCTCAGCCCCAACAGCAGTACTTGTGAGAGGGCTCACTGTGTGGTAGTATGATGCAGTCAGATCATCTCCCTTGTTATTCCTGGGTTGTCAAAAAGCATGCACATTAAAAAATTAACATCCAACTTGTATACCTAACTTGATATTTAAAACATGTTGAATTTCAAGTGAACACATGCTAAAGTGAGGTAAACCACTCACAGATTCAAAGAAGCAACAAGGTCAGCATTTGTGAAGCTCAAACCAGCATTGCATTTGGTGAAATCTCCAGTCTTACTGTCAAAGGATACATCAGTTCCAACAGCAAGAATGTTGGTACCCACAACACCAGAAAAGTTAACAATAGGATTTGCTGTCAATCCTACGCTAGTGCATATCCCAGCATAGTCGTGTAGATATTGAATTTCCAACTGTCAAGACCAATACAAAAATTAGAACAAGCAGAGGTAGTATGCAATTTGACATTATCTTCATTTAATACAAATTTGATGCCATATGATATTGTTATTTACCTTTCCAGACCTTTGGTCAGGAACTCTGAAGCTTAAAATTGTCTTCAACCCAGGAGCAGCTTCATCGACCGTAATGGTTGTGAAAAGCTAGCATAAATACACCATTAAGTCAGATCAACTACTTTGTTATAATATAATGCATATCGCAAGAAGAAAAATACAAATATATTATGCTTAAATAATACATCCAAAGCAGTGAAGATTGAAGAATGGAACAGTGTATGAAAACTACTATACAATTATTTCAATTACTGTTTTGCATATGCTCTGGTCAGTTGACCTAATGTCCACACTGCTAGAGCCCAGTTTTTTGATTGCCGATAACAAGGTTGAATGAATCATTCTACCTGGCAACAGCAGAAGTGGAATTTGACACAGTTGAAGGCAAGGAGGAATTCCACTTTGGCAAGAAAAAGAGCAATTCAAACGAAGGACCCAGTGTCAAGGGACAAGCTTCCCAGTGCCCAAGAAGTTGACAAACAAACTAAAGGCAAAATTTTAAAGACGAAGAACAAAACTAGGAGAACATCATGCATGAGTGAGAAAGAAATTAAAAAAACGACAAAGCGAGCAAATTGACTACTCACATTGGAGTTTGTGTCTACTTTAATGTCTGTTGTAACATTCTTGTTCTTCAGCTGAGTGTTGACATCAGCCAAAAACAGATCGCCTTTCTTAGATCCTGATGAAGTAATAACCTGCAGAAGGACATGGAGGATTATCTTACAGAACAACCCTAACAGCAAGGCAATAAGAAACACTGCAGCAATTTACTTTTGTAATCACAGGGAAGTACACTAAGAGATCAAACAGACTTCTGTTGTTACAAAAGTGTGAAGATAGCAATCAGCATGAAGCAAATAATTGTCATTTTTAACTTTTTGCCAATCCATAAAAATGAGGTTAAACACTAATGTAAAAGTTGCAAAAGCATATAAAACAGGTACATCATAAGTTATGTTCCTAACAACTATACCAATGTAATCAACTGCGACGACCTCTATATGCACTAAATCATCCACAAAGAGTGTGGTTCGTTCAAGAAATTCCTACTAATGTCCAAGTGTAGATACAACATACTAGTAGTACTGCCTTTGTACCAGGCTGAACACGGAGATGTTAACGATTTATGAGTCATATTACAAATCGTGGAAGAACATATCAACGTTATGCTAATGAAGTTGAAATGCAAAGACTGCCTTTATAAAGGAGCAGTTCCAATCGATTAAGATGAATGACTGAATACACAAGGAGGTATAAAACTATGAACAAATTCAGCAAAAATAAACAGATCCGCATGAAATTAGAGGAGAAACTCACAACTCCGGTGGGAGAGTAGGTAGTGATAGAGAACTTGTGGTCACTCTGGTAGTCCTTGTACAACAGATCTGATTATTCAATACAACACAAAAAATTACCAACGGAAGCAACACCAAAATACAAAATACCAAATCAACACCACATTTTATCTCATAAACAGAAAACTCTAAACAATTTCCACCTTTACATTATCATAACTTGATAAGTACACATATATATATGTTTAATCGTAAGAATCAATAGAAAATACAAAGAAAAATAGGTGTACCTCGAGCCTTCTTTCCGATTTCAGTGTAAAGTCTAGGTCCCTTCACCATGATTGAAGCTCAAAATGGGAGTAAGCAGAAAGGAAGCTCTAGTAAGTCGTAGAGCAGCAATGTGTGTTTTGTGTATATATAAATGCTGCAATGCCCTAATTCTTTTTGAACGGTGTGCTATTACGAAGGGTAATCTCGACCGTCGATTTGTGGCTTGTAAAGGGGTGTACCCGCTTAGGACCGTTGATTTGCTACATCGAGATGAGGAGGTTTGTTTGATGAAATATTAACAATTTAATTTTCCAGAAAAAAGTCAAAACAAATAGTCACATACAATGTCTGCTTGTCCTACATTTCATAGTGTTTTCAAACGGTGCAAATGTAGTTAACAGGTTATGAATTTCAAATTAATAAACTAGATGAAATCTAATACAATTTAAATTTTGAATATATAAAATTTAAATTTTACCTTCAATTTTATAATACTAAATGTTATATCTATGAAATACTTTTTTCGTCCCAATTTTGGATTTCGAGATTTAAATCAATCTATATTTTCATATATGTTTTAAATATTTTGAATTATCAATTATTATCACTTTTTGGTCAAATTTAAATTATTTGACTCTCAAAAAACAAAAAGTATCAGACAAAGGGAGTATAAAGTAGGTATTAAAAAGAAATGTTGCTTTTCCTTTTTTAACAACTCTTTAATTTTAATTTTTCACAAGACACGTTTAAAAACATAAAATTAAAATACATTTTATAAATTTTTTATTTAATATCATAAGATTCAATATATTTTTTTAAACTCGATATCAAATTGAAATAGCCCAAACAAATTAAAAGGATGACAAAAAAACATAAGGTATATGTAAAATAATCCCAAGCGTATCTGGTGCACTCGATTGGGTGGTTTCCAAATTTTTGTTTTATTTTTAAATTTCTTTCCTTCATTATCGAATAAGTTAATAAGATATGAAAAGCTGAATTGTCCACCAAGAAAGTGTTTTTAAAATACAGGATAAAGGAGAGAATAAAATTTATTTAATGACCAAAATTGGTTTAATTACAAGTCCAGAGCAAGCAAATATTATAACGTGTTCTGGACCAAAAATATGTACTCGATATTGTCTACTGTTTGTGCTTTATTTATGCAGTTAGTTTTAGCAAATCAAATTTATTAACCTTCAAATACAATTAAGGGAAATATGTTAAGAAAATGCTCTTTTTCCCATCGTTTTGGACAATAGTTAGTATTTTCGAATTAGCTAGTTAGAAGATTATTTGTGCGGTCATTTATTTTCTTTTGCTTCTAAGTTATTTGTTTGACTATAATAATTTATAATTCACTTTTTTCATAATAAATTCAAAATTTAATGAAGTTATGTTTCAAATATGTAAAGAACTTATAGGTTGTTTTCTAAATTCACTTTTAAAATAGTAGTTAATTCAAATATGACTGCTATTCCACATCTCATAAAAAAGTATAATACTTGGTATTGATTTCTAGTTGCCACAATATAGATTTTCTGAAAAACTAACTGAGTCTCTATGATTTCTCTATGATTTTTCTATGCTTTTTACACCAGCTTTTTAATAAGAAACAATATTTGTAAATTTAAGATAATCAACGTACATCACTGAAACGTTATGGTCTATTAATTTTTTTGAACCAACCCATTATTTCCTGACATAATTTAGTCCATCGATTTTAGTCAAACAAAGAACAATTATCAATTTTCAACCTATAATGTCACATGAAAAGAATACATAAAACATAAAAATTAAATGCTTCAAATCACACCCTTATTAGTCATTACTTGGTGAACAATCATTGCCTTATTGGCATCTTTGGACCAGAGTTAAATATGAAAAACTCAGCAAAGAACTAATGTTAATGGTTCACTTCACTAAATAATGGCTATGCGTGTGTTGCGATCCTTCTATGTCAGACATTACCACTCATACAACTATTTATTTAAACCAGCATTCAAAAAAGAAGACCTTTATCTTTTCTTTCTTCATACAGAGCCTTAATCAAGATTTAATAATAATAAAAAGGTTATGGTTGGAGGGTCTGAACCTTTGTTCAACAATGGTTCGACCCTGTCCAGGCCACCAATAATATTGAGAGTATGGCCAAGCTGATGTATTGTGCAGTTAGTTAGTTAGTAACTAATTGCAGTTAGTTAGTAATAACAAAGTAGTTAGAAGGTGGTTACGAGTTAGTTACACTAACAACTAAGCAACAACTATCAATGTATCTATATATACACTTGTACTGAATCAAGTTGAATGAATGAAACAATACTCTTCTTTCAGAATTCTCTTCAGTTCCCTATTCTTCTCTCTCACCATTGTTGTATACAAAGAGCTTCTTTTACAGAAGCTAACATGGTATCAGAGCCCTGATTGAGTGTGAGCATCGAGCTTGAAGAAACCTCGACTCAACTAGAATTAGCTAAAATTGAGCAAACTCAGATAGAGGAATGACAACAGAAGATACATTTGTTGCACCAGGTCTGTCTACATAGGAGTTCTGGGTAGAGGTGAGATAGATCATAATCATCCTCTATATCTTCCACCTAATGATACACCAGCTATCTCTCTGGTCTCTATTCAACTAATTGGATCTGAAACTATGCTCTATGGAGTAGATCTATGGCATTAGGCCTGTTAGGAAAGAGTAAACTAGGCTTTGTCGATAGAAGGCACACTAAAGACAAGTTTGAGGCTTCTCTACATGAACAATAGGAGAAAGTGAATGCAGTTGTTCTGTTATGGATCATGAATTCAGTTGGGAAAGAGTTGTTAAGCAACAGCATCTATGCAAAATGCACAAAGTTTGGCTCGATTTGAAAGAGAGGTTCGATACTGTGAATGGATCTAGAGCATTTTACTTGCACAAAGAGATTGTAACTCTAGCTCAAGAAGTTATGTCTGTAGCTGAGTACTTCTCCAGGATGAGGAATCCGTGGGATGAATTTGATGCAATTATGCCTTATTCAGGGTGCAATTGTCCTAAGTCACGAAATTATACCCAACACCATGGATATCAGAGACTTCTACAGTTTCTAATGGGGCTAAATGAGACATATGCTCAATGTAGGAGTCAAATTCTCATGATGTCCCCAATTCCTACTCTAAACAAGGCATACTATATGGTTATCGATCATGAAAGTCAGAGGTCTCTAGCCCTCATCTGTAGTTAGTGTTTCTTAGCCAAAAGGGAGGAACTAATTCCAACTACAAGGAAAAATGTGTGCTCACTAATACTCAATACAACCACAGCAAAGGAAATATGCTCTTAGGGAGTAATAATTTAGGAGGAGCCTCAAGTTCTAATGGTAACTACACTAGTAAGGCTATGTCGACAAATAACCACAAAACTCAGAAGAAGGTGCCAATAGTATGTGAATATTGTGGTTACAATGGACATACAAAGGAGAATTGTTACAAATAATTGGCTATCCTCCAAGCTGGCCTAAAATCTAAGAATAAAGGGGTAAGTCAGTATGCAAACCAAGTAAGCAACTATGTAGAAAATAGTCAGGAAATGAATTGTCTTAACTGCCATGACAATCACTATCATCAGAGTACTGTACCCCATCTACCTCCTTATTTCACTTCAGAACAATATCAACAAATTCTTCAGATGCTAAGCAAAGGCAATGAAGGAAATAATTTCACTCCAACAGCCAATGCAGGTACCATGTCTTACCTAAATATTAATGCCACTCACTCTAAGTGGATAGTAGATTCAGGCACAACTAACCATATGACATCCAGACCTGAGATATTACATAACTACAAAAAGGTCCCTGATCATGAGAGGAACTATGTTCATCTTCCTACAGGTGGTGAGGCACAAGTTACTCATAGTGGCAAGTCACATGTTCTGAGAAATCAACTGATTTCTAATGTCTTATTTCTCCTAGAATTTAAGTGTAATTTGTTGTCTGTCTCAAAACTAACCAAGGAATTATAGTGTTTAGTGAATTTCATTCCTAATTTATGTATATTACAGGATCTTTACACTGGCATAGGTGAAGGGGATTGGTAAGGATGAAAAAGGATTATACATTCTGAAAGGGACACACAATCACTCAAGCATCTCAATGTACAATGAATAAGGTTGCTAACACAGTTGAACAAGTCCTTACATCTAGCACTCTCTGGCAGAGAAGGTTTGGGCATACTCCTCTAGAGATTCTCAAAAGACATGAATCTCTCAGACAATTGACATATAAGATTACAAGTGCACTGTCTGTCCTCTAGCAAAACATACTAAACTTTTTTTTTCCAATTAGTAGTTCTAGTTCTAAGTCTGCCTTTGAGTTACTACACTATGATATCTGGGGTCCTTACAATGTTCCTACCCACAACAATAAAAGATTCTTTGTTATAGATGATTGTACTAGATTCACTTGGTTGTGTCTGATATAGTCCAAGTCTGAGGTCATTGTGGTTGTGAGAATTTTTCTTGCAAGAGTAACAAATTTCTTTTCAGCTACTGTTACAGTTCTTAGAACTGATAATGGCTGTGAGTTTTTCAGTAATGAATTTCAATATCTTTTGTCAACACATGGTATCTTACATCAAATTACCTGTGTGTATACTCCCCAACAAAATAGAGTAGTAGAAAGAAAGCACAGAACCATTCTTCAGGTAGCAAGGGCACTCAGGTTTCAGGCTGCTATTCCACTAAGATTCTGGGGGTGAATGTGTCACCATTGTAGTCTACATCATCAATAGAATTAACCCCCTCCAAAATATTATTTTTAAAGAATCTTTTTCTTGTTTTGTTTTTTAAAATCACATTAACTAATAAAAATGTTAGAAAATATTTTTTTTGTTAATTTCATTTTATTAATTAAAATAGATCGTACCCTTGTAACAAAATAATATATGTCATAAATATAAGATCATAGTAAATCCAACATTAATTTTTATTTAGATAACGTTAAAAATAGTAATTATAATAAAACAAGAAATATTTTAATTTTTTATCGAATTGATGTAGGATAAATATTTGCTAATTAAAAAATATTATTAGAAAAATAATGTGTTTAAAAATAAAATAAATAATAAATTTATTTGAAAAAGGGCATTTTCGACCTATTAAATAATAAAAAGAACATTTTTGGACCAAAATATTAACAGTAAAAATACTCTTATACCAAACTATAAATGAAGGACATTTTTTTACCTTTTCCCCTAAATTCTATTATTGAAGTTTCACATATCATGAATGTATTGATTTGTCGAGTAGCACTATACTTTTTCTTGTTAGTTATTAATAGAAGAAATTTATTTCTCTCACACTTATTACACATAGGACCTCTACAACGAATAATTCAATGTCAATTTTTAAAAGACATCGACATGATAATGGACAACAATGAATTGTTAGAATGATTTTTATTGGAGTTGAGAAATCCAGAGCGTAAATTCGATTTGAACTAATCAAAGTTCTGCTTCTTGAGTAACTGGTTCGAAAGGTAGTGTATCATCTTAGTTCAATTTCATCATCAAAACTGTTTTCTCTAATGATGATACCCACAATTTCTTTTGAACTTTGTATTAATTAATGTCATTTTCACAATAAAGTTCATTTAAATTTTTTGATACTTCATCTCACCAATGATATAATCAAAATTAACCTTCATTGAATCTTGAAAACACTCTTTGAATTAATACATATTAATTTATCGATTAAATAATATTTCATGATCCCAACAATATTAATTTAGAATGGTTTTTACTGTATTTAAACTATTTTTGGTAGTACAAGGATACATATGACCCTTTTTCTAAAAAATACCTAAATATTCAAATAAAAAAAATTAAAAGCTAAAAAAATTACAGTATTACCATTGAACAGGGGTAATACAAACAAATAAAATTTATTATATTTGTGTCGTTAGCTATATATGCTGATTTCTATATATCCATGTAACGAGTCGCAAATCATCAAGAAATGGTTAGCATTATTAATGAAAGTAGTTGAAATTTGAAGGACAATTTATTTTGTCTATTGGAATAGAAAGGTAACACTATATATACTTTAGAATGAGTCAATAGCATAATATTTGTCTTTTCCTGTTTTTCTAACACTTGTCTCGAAGTGGCAACATATCCACAAATTTGATAAATGATCCAGCTACGTTGTAGTTTCCTAATTTCAAGCAATGGATGCAAAGGGTCCCAAGAAACAATATTTAAGGAACTCGTTGTTAATATAAATTAAACAAGTCGTGAAAATTAACTAAATCGTTATGTTATAGGGAACATCTTGAGTTTGGTCTAAGAAGATCAATCATCAGCCCTACGAACATTACCAAGACCATAGACCAAACTCTAACTTCCCACAAAAAAAACCAAAAAAGCAGGAAAAAGAAAAAAACTATGGAAATGTCGAAAACAAGGATGAATGAGCTTCTTGTGTTGTTATTCCTCATGTTTTTCACTGTAGGGGCAGCAGTGGCAGCTAACAACAGCACAAGAAGGCACTTATCCAAAAAATACAAAGGGCCATGTATGGCCGTTAATCTTATTGACAAATGCTGGAGATGCGACCCTACTTGGGCTGATCATCGCGAAAAATATGTTGATTGTGCAATGGGCTTCGGCAGCAAGGCTACTGGTGGTAAAGGTGGACACGTTTACGTTGTCACAGAGAATTCTGACAAAGACGTCGTGAATCCCTTACCTGGTAGGTACAAGCTAAGATAGCACGCAAATATTATACATATATGTATCAAAAGTCACTAATTATTTTGTATTATAGGTACACTTAGGTACGGGGTGATCCAAAAGGAGCCGTTGTGGATCGTCTTCGCAAGACACATGCATATCAAACTAAGCAGGGAGTTACTCATCCAAAGCCACAAAACCATCGATGGCCGTGGATTCAATGTCCATATCGCAAATGGAGCTGGACTTAAGATGCAAAGTGTGAACAACGTTATCATCACAGACCTTCACATTCACAACATTGTAATAACAAATGGTGGCATGATCAGAGACTCAATCGACCACACTGGCGTAAGGGGTTCGGATGAAGGCGATGGTATCAGTATCTTCGCGTCACACGATATCTGGATCGATCATGTGTCCATGTGGAAAGCCTCAGATGGTCTCATTGATGCTGTCCAAGGATCAACCGGTATCACCATCTCCAACTGTCATTTCACCGATCACGATAAAGTAATGTTGTTCGGTGCCAACGATAACTACGTCGAGGACAAGAAAATGCAAATTACCTTGGCATATAACCATTTCGGTAAGAGGTTAGATCAAAGGATGCCCAGGTGCAGATTCGGATTTTTCCATCTCGTCAACAATGACTACACCCATTGGATGAGGTAACCATCAATCCAATTTTACGATTCATTACTAGACTTGTCATATCCACTTAAACTTTCCAAATATATAGGTACGCTATTGGTGGAAGCTGTGGAGCGACAATTATTAGTCAAGGTAACCGTTTTATTGCACAACAAAATGTTATAATTAAAGAGGTGACACACAGAGAAAAGACGTCAGAATCAGAGTGGAAGACTTGGACTTGGTTATCCATTGATGACGATATGCAAAATGGTGCATTTTTTAGAACTTCTGGTGACCCAACTCTACTAAGCAAATTACGCAACCTAAATTTGATCCCAGCAGAGCCATCATACAGAGTTGGAATTCTTACAAAATTTGCAGGAGCACTTTCTTGCAAAGCAGGAAAACCATGCTAGACCACAAATATATGTTCCATTTTTATTCATTTTTGTTTCAAAAATAAACTCTAGCTTACCCCAATTTTTACCAAAAAACCAAAAATTAAAGAAAGAGATATGTCCCATGCAGAGATCAACTCTGTTTCTTTTTGTACCTTTTTTTGGGAAGGGAAGAGTTTGAGGTGGTTAAGAGTATTATCTGCGACTAATTTTTACTTGTTACCTAGAATTAAGTTTATAATAAAGTTTGTTTTTACATCTTGTAATTGATATCTATGGTATCTTCTTTTCATGGCTTCCATATCTTATTTATTTAATAAATTTCCAAATACCTACTACTGAGTGCACTTCTAATATGTACAAGTATTAAGCTAAACGTATACTTTTATCCATCTTCAGCACAAAATTTAAAGGAGCCATTTTGTATAACCAATTAATCTGTTTATTGACTTGATCCAACAGATTGAACCCCAAATAACTCATTTGCACTCGAACACAAACAGACTGTTGGTATATTAGCATTTTAATATTAATATTTTTATATATTAATTTGCTTATTTTGTATTAAGTGTGGTGGAAG
>JBCEWC010003239.1:0-31045 GCA_038996855.1 Solanum aculeatissimum
AATTGAGAAATCTCCTCTTCTGCTTTTGTTGTTCTGCCTTAAATTTATTTCAGTATAAAATTAAGATTCAGTTTTTCCAGTTTTATAACAGTTTCATGTGCTTCTCCATATAAAAAATGTAAATGTTAGCTATATATTTCTACCTACCACTATCTTCTATTTCTTTTTTAAGTATTAAATAGAGTCAAATTGCCATTTTGGTAAGATTTTATTTTATTTTAATTTAAAAAAGTTGACCTTAATCACAACACAATTTGTGGATCATCATACAAGTGTATGCCAATTATCTTTTATTTTTAAATTTAAGTTATATATACTGACTGTATTGTATATAAATTTTTTTAATTTAATAATGAATAAATTTTTTTTTAGATTACGAATATTATATGTTTGATAGAATAATATTTTATTACATTAATAAAATAATAGAGAGTTATAATTATAATTTGTAATTGATATAAAATGATTATAGATCATAATCATTTATAATTGTCTTTAAAATCACTATCATTATCAACTGTAATTGAATTCTATCAAGATAGTGCCATTGACCTCCACATGTTCCAACTTAAACAATTGTATTAATTAACAAATCAAATTATTATTAATAATAAGATTAAGTGGAACAAGAAGTGATTAAGCATTTACAATTATTAAAATATTATATTATAGTGTTTTGCTGGCAAATTATCAAATAATTTCTAATTAAGAACATTCTTGAACATTCAAATTTGGTATTGGCTTTCCTCTCCAAAAATATGTTAAGTTTAAGTTTTGTGCACTCTAATTTTATAAAATATTTATCGTATCGCAAAAATTTTACAAAAAAAAAGGTAATTTTTCATAATAAAATTATGTTAATTTGAAAGATAATATTAAATTTGCTATTTAAAGTATTGTCACACTTCTATTATTTTTTATGCAACAAAATCTTAGCGACTTCCGCTTCTATTGGAACATAAGATTCCCCCTTTTTGTGGAAGGACCATATCAATAATTCAATTTTTTTTTCCTGATCTCTAGGGAACCTCTAAGTAGGATTCGAACTCATCTATCAGAGAAAAAATGAACGAACGGATCTTACAGGATTCCCAAGAAATTGTTCGATTATTTTTGTCCTTCTCATCAATGGACTCCTGGTGTATACGAAGGAGTGCGATTCCTTCGAGAAATTCCTACCTCTCTATCTATCTCGAGGACATCCTAACTAGATTTAATCCTCTATAATTGATTAAATAGTATACTTTTTTTTTTACATTATGGATATATGTAATCTAAATTTAATCTCATGATTGATTTTTTTTTAAAGATTAAAAATCTTTTTTTTTGCTTAATTAATTATTATGACTTCCTTACCTGTTTTAGGAGTTTCTAGAGATTATAATAGTTGTTAAATCTGATATTATTCTGCTGTACTTATGCCTAACTTTGAACAACCATTAATAATATATTATAATAATAGCATGTTAGAACTTGTATTAGACTCTTTAAATAATGTTTAACTTGCTAATTAAGGACCATTAATAACACTTCCTCTGTCCATATTTACTTGTCCACTATATTATTTTGGAATGTCCAACAATACTTGTCTAATTTATAAAATCAGAAAATAATTTTACACCTAGTTCCTAATTTATCTTATCATTAATTATAATCATTTTTCTATTATATTTTCAAGACATTGTATTTATTATATTCAAAGAATGATTTGGTAAAATTATTCCTATTATTTACTACTTCTTAATCCCTGTGCCAAATCATTAAGAGACAAGTAAAAATGGACGAAGAAAGTAATATGGGGTTGAACCGCATAGATGACCCTATTTTGAGATTATCATTTAACTCATGTTGATAGTAAGTAAAAAAAGCACAAGTCTATCAAGTTATTTCAAAATATTTTTTGATAAATGGTACCTAAAGTTTCATGTTTCAAGTTCATATATATTTATCTAAAGTACAATATTTTTGTCTGAATTTCAAACACACACGATTGAAATTTAATCATTTTTACACGAACTTCTTTTATAGACATTTTTTTCGAAGTTAAACTTAATTTCAAACACCACATCTCTAAAATTGTTGACATACAAAAGACATTTAGTAAAAAAAATGATAAAATTTAATCTAAAGGATCAAATCTAGTGGCCAGAAGCAAATTCAGAATTTTAAGTTAATATACATCTTGAATGAGACGTGAACTTCCTTAATTTTAAATTAAAGACCACCATATTCAATGTATTCTCATATAATAGGTTTTAAAGAGGACGGTGCACACAAAATCATATTTTTATCTGGTAAAAGTAAAAATATTGTTTTTGATAGACACTAGACTAACATAAAATATATCAAAATCAAATATAAAAATATATATATTATATATATATCATGCTAAAAATCAAAGAAGAATAGAACAATAATAAGAGCAAATAATTTAATAACCAAAATAAAGAAAATAATAGGTGATAATAAATTGAAGACTAAGATTAATAGAGTATTAAATTAAAGACAAATAATGAAATATGTCAATATTTGCATTTTCAAAATGTGAAAAATAATGTTTATAGATAATTAGATAAATATATATTCCATAATTTTTATTTTTATTTTTTTAGTGTATCAATTATTTTTATTTTTATTTTATTAATAGTGTGCAAGTTGGTGGATTTGCAAATCTTCTGAGAACTTTGATGATCTTAGTTGGTACTTTCTAATCACTTAATTAATATTCTTTTCCCTACTAAACTATATACTATAACATTAATTAATTATTATTAATTAATTAATTAGTTCTCTTGGTTCTCTTTACTCAGTTTCAATTCATAAATTATTTTAATTTTTTATTTAAAGAGAATTGTGTGGTTGATCCAAAAACTGCCGACTTTGCCTTTTGTTTAATTTATTAAAAATAATTAATGAGACATTTTTTAAATAACCAAAAAATATATAAATTAATTTAATGGGACATTTCCATTCACTTTTTGTCTTTTAAATAAATAAATAGAATATTAATTGACACCCACAAGGCAACATGCTTTTTCCCTTAGCCAAAAATAAAAAGGAAATTGTAGAAAGAAGGAAAAAAATTACACATTACACATAAATATTAGATAATAATTTAATATTTTATTTAAAATATTTTTTTAAAAATATATAAATGTTCCACCTTTAGACAGTATATATTTAGACACCTTAATTTAATCTCAACTGCCAATAACTGTTCCAACACGTCTTGACGTGACACGTACATATTAAAAGTGACTAAATAATTCTTTTGTAACTCAAGAGTATTCAACGAACGTAATGAAAATGAGTTAATATATCAATATCTATATCTACACACTTAAAATTAAAAGTATTTATTTATGAATTGCGATCAAATATAAATATTTATATATTATGCCAAAAATTTAAAAAAATACAAAGCATTATTTTGTTAAACAAGTTGACTCTTAAAATATTCCCCCATTTTACATATTATTCACGATTCAACTCACTTATTTCATCACATTTAATTAATGGAATAATAGTGAGGAATATTCCTATTTGTACAATTAAATATTATAATATAAAGTTTTTTTTTCATTTATTTGTGTGGCCAATAATAACAGACTAAAAACCAAATCTTTGTTAAAAGCAAAAAAAATAAGATACGTTTGTAAAGGACATACAGCTGGTGGTGCTTGGTTAAGAATTTTCAAAAAAATAAAATTTACAAAAAAAATAATAATTCCATTTTATGCTGGTTTTGGTGAAGAAAATAAAATAAAAATATTGTGAATTTTGAAGATTAGGACTTAAATTAAATACTAATTGAGTATTAGTCTTTATATTTATGGACAGATTTATTTAATATTTATATATACTGCTTAAACTTTGGTGGGAGATACTTTCTTTATCTTAATTTAAATGTGTTAATTTGACTAAATATTGAATTTTGTAATTTTAAATTGGAAAACGTATAATTATTTAAATTTTATGATCTTAAATTTGTGACGTAAAATATTGAAATTAAAAGTTTACGAAAATTTATTTTGAGAAAAATTCAAGAGAAAAATAAGACAGTTAAATTAGAATATATATATATATAATCTAAAATTTTGATGGTGGAAGATAACTTGTACGACTTAGACTTTTGTGGCAAAACACATCTAAAATCTGAGTAAAGTTGCTCGATACTTATATTGGTGATTGATAATAAAACTCAAATATCGAGAAATATCACATATTATTAAAGATAGCAAATCTTGATAAAATAATTGAAGCACAAATAAATTGATTCAGACACCAAATACTATACTCCTTTCATTTACTTTTACTTGTTCATTATTTTAAAAATAAAATTTTTCGCTTTTACTTGTTACATTTAACATATTAAAAAAAGACAAGTATTTTTCTCTTATTTTATCCTCAATATTAACTACTTATTTCCCAAATTATTTCTCAAATCATAAGACTATATGTTGATCAATATAAATGTTGTGATAAACTACTCATATTAAACATTATTTCTTAAGAGATATGTCAAAATTAAAACAGACAATTAAACATAAACGAATAGACACTAACTTCACAAACTTAACTAACCATCCCTTCATTCCTCCTCCGCCCACACCCCAACACCCCAGCTAATGGGTCCTCAATATGGGAAAAATCTTATTAGGAATGTCATTTCGAATGAGCATTGTTGTGTGCCATTCGAATTTAAAATAGACAAGTAAAGCAAAAATGGATAGACACTAACTTCACAAACTTAACCAACCATCCCCCTCATTCCACCTCCGCCCCCACCCCCACCCCCAACCAATGAATCCTGAATATGAAGAAAATCTTATTAGAAACGCCATTTCAAATGAGCGTTATCATGTGCCATTAGAATTCAAAATAGACAAGTAAAGCAAAAATGGATGGAAACTAACTTCCAAACTTAGCCAACCATCCCCTCATTCCACCTCCTCCCCCACCCCCACCCCCAATCAATGGATCCAAGATATGGAGAAAATTTGATTGGGGGCACGTTCTAGTGTGCCATTGGAATTTGATCGAAATTTCAATTCAGACTCCAAATACCGAATAGCAAAAAGAACAAAACAAAACCAACCATCCCTCTCATTCAACCCCCACCCCCTACCCCTACCCCTACCCCTACCCCCAACCAATCAAGTCCCACAAAAAAAACACTATATATATATCCACACCCTTTTTCCATTGGAGAGAAAGAAAAAAGTGTTAGGAAATTCTAAAACCATATTAGTAAGACTATTATCCCAAAATATGGGATTACAAAACCAGCTTAATGACATTTCTACTGAATCAATTCCAATATTAATGGTAATCCTTTTTGCTAATTCTCTTAATTATCTTCGTTCCTTAATCTACACTTTCCTTCACTTCTTTAATTTCTCTTCTTCCCGATTTACCCCTGACCAAATCGACGGTTCATTCTGTGAACCTGTTGGCTCTGGTTTAACCGGCGTTATTTTCCTCGCCGAACAGCTCAATCTGAACAGGCTGTTATCTTATGAAAAAACCGGTCCTGGTTCAAGTACCTGTGTGGTTTGCTTGAACCGGTTAGTTGACGGTGACCGGGTGCGCAAGTTAGCCTGCCGGCACGTGTTTCACACGGAGTGTTTAGATGGGTGGTTCAATACGCTTAATTTCAACTGTCCAGTTTGCCGGTCGAATTTGGTCTCCGGCGAGCGCGTTGTGGGTGCGCGGCGGCGCGTTGCTGGTGATTTACTTGCTTGGTTCTCGTTGAAATGAGTGTTAATGGTTGACGAATGACGATGATGCTGAGACTTTTTCATTTTTATTTTTCTTTTTTTGGGAATATTTTTGAATTGTTTTTTTGGGAAATTATATTATTTCCTTTTTTTTTAATTTTTCATTCGATATTGGATGTAAATTAGTTTGAAATGGCTCATGTAGAACTCATTGAGTATTTTTTTCCTTTTTGGAATTTTCTACCACTTGATAGTGATGTAAAAAGGCTTTCATTTTTATTAGTAGTTAATATAATTTTCTTTCGTTTATTCATTATTTCTTGCTTGGTGTTTGATATCAATATTGAGGATCGATTAATTTTAAATTCCGTTGAAAAAATCTCAGAGTAAAAACTTATGGGACTTATACCGGATGCTCGAATCAAAAACTATAAAATTAAAAATGAAAAATTTCTTATTACTTTACCACAATTCCTTTACATGTGTCTGTTATCGATTGAAAACAAATATTTGTCCGACTCAACATCAAGGCATCTTAAAATATAGCAAATGCTCTCCACACAATGTTTCTTTGTTTTGCCTTAATTCCAACAACAATAACAGATAATAGAAATGCCTCTTTGTAATCAGTCATTACACAAGCAAATACAAGAAACAATAGAAGATTATATGATAATTGCCCACAAATAACTAGCTTGTGTGATGGATAGCCCGGTACACAAAGTATCCCGCGTTCGCAGGATCCAAGGAAGAGCTGCACCCCAACTGCAAGCAAAACCAATCACCAGAAAAGTTACCATTTTAGTATATGACACTTTGCTAGTAAAGTGAAATGTTGGCTAAGGGTGTTGTACCTGAGCAGACTCCATAAAATCTGCTATAAGTGAACTAGACAAAACGGAATCTTGATTTCGTTTTATCTAGTTCATGACTCATAAGGTTTAATAGTATGTAAATGTATTCATTTTCTCTGTATTGGAACGATCAAAATACTACTATCGGAGTGAAACAAGCGATCTAAAGGAGAGGCTAGAGTGTACTAGTAACAAGCAAACCTTTATATCAAACATTTTGGAGATAAATATAGATTAGAAGGTAGCCTTAGACGACTTAGAAAGCGTTTGATCTGATTTGTAAGCATATTTGGATGATAGCAGAAAGAAAAAAGTAGATGGTGTGTGAAAAACTTACTAGTGCATTTGCTAGATAAAGATTTTGAAACCATCCTTCGCGAGCTCATCAATTTGTGTCTCCTGAATCTGCTTAGCTGAGTCTGTGACAAAAATGCTGCACCAACTAATTTCAATGCTCTCTAGACTAGTGTTGTAACCGAAAGAAGAAGGGATCTCCTTAAGTTCCTTGCATCTTTGCAAAACCAATTTCTCAAGGCTAGGGAAAGCCTCATCAGAGACATCCCATTCTGAGATAACTACATTGTCTAATTTCAACATTTTGAGTGCAGGAAACTCATCATCTGTCACTTGCCATTTTTCTCCCTCGAAGGCTTTAAACAGCAACTTGAGTACCTCGAGCCATGGAAGTTTTGCGATTGCAGATATTTCTTTCCATGGCAAGCGGAAATTTGAAAGTGTTAACTTCTTTAGATTCTCCGGGAGCTTGAATTCACTAGGATGCAGAAGCTTTTTGCCATTAGAGAACACCTTCAGTGATTCAAGATGAACCAAAAAGTCCAACGTGGGAAAACGAATGATTTTTTTCCTCAACTTCACTGAATAATAAGCATCTGACTCCAAGAACATACACCTCAATCTCTTAAGACTAGAGAACTTCCTCATCATTGTCTCCATGTCCTCTCCATAGGCAAGAGATGGTGTTGAAAGTGTTTCCAAGTCATGTACTATAGAAGAATTATCAGTGATCCCTTTTCTGAAACCAAAAGACACTCTATCGTTTATGTGCATATGTCTCAACCTTACCATGTTCCAAACAGTGTGTGGTATCTTCACTTCCCCTCTTAATCCTTTAACTAAAAGTGTTTCTAGGTATATCATTTTGTCTATCCAATGGGGAATATAATTTGTACATATTCGAACAGCTAAATATCGCAAATGTATTAGCAGTTCTACTTCGTCTGGAAATATAATCCAAAGGTTAACGCAATCCAAATCCAGCACCTTAAGAAGTCTGAAGCATACAATGAATGAGACAGATGATTCCATCATACTGGCTGCATTGATGAGTAGTAGAGAGCGAACAGGGAAGTCAAGTGGCGGCTTCAATGAGGCAAATGCGCCATCAGAACCTAATGATATCCGGCGTGTCTCCAGATCTTGGAAACCAGAATCAGGAACACTGGTAATGAAAACCAAGATGAGAAAGGAAATGATATCAAGTAGTTAAAAGAATTGAAAAAAAAACAAGAAGGAATTTATGAGTAGTATATACCTGTGTACTTCCTGCCAAAACTGCTCTTCTTTTGCTTTGATCCTACAAAAATCATGTAAGAGATCATGAAGTCGACATGCTTTAACCGTGCCTGTATGCCTCCTTTTCGCACCCATTAATAGGCTTCGACTAATGAGATTCACCAAGTACTCTTGGGCTACATCCTCTAAGCTCTTTGTTTTATGTTTTCCAACAAGCCCTTCGGCGATCCATAACCATATTAACTTTGAGACTGAGATTTCTTCATCTTCCATAAATCTACTCAAGTAAAGAAAACAAGGTTTAAGATATTCAGGTAAATGCTTGTAACTCAGCTCTATTATGTTTTTATTGTTTGAATCGCCAATTCCATACGAGCTTAGACTTTCTGCCACTTGTAACCACTTATCTTCTCTTATCTCCATCTTCCCAAGAAAACCTGCCACTAGAACAACCGAAAGAGGTAGTCCGTGACACTTTTTTACAATTTGTTTACCAAGATCCACAAACTGTTGAGGACATGATTCTTGGTCCTGGAATAACTTTTGTCGCAACAACATCCAACCTTCTTCTTCATTGAACCAACGAAGGTGTTCAGGCTCACTGAAACATTTGGCATACAATGCTACTTCAACATTTCGGGTTAATAAAATGATTCTACTTGATTTGTTATCATCTTTAAAAGGACTTTTCAACTCATCCCATGCATCAGGAGTCCAAATATCATCCATGAAAATGAGGTACCTCTTTCCAATGACACTTTTGTGCAACAAAGTAGCCAAATCTTGGACACTCTTTTCTTCAACTTTGTCGGGGAGCTCAATGATTTGTTGTAGAAGTTCAATCAGCACTTGTTTCCAATCATAGAGTTGTGAAATACAACACCAAGAACACAAATCAAAGTGATTGGTAGCTTTGCAATCTAAGTATAACTTCTTGGCCACAGTGGTTTTGCCAAGACCAGGCATTCCGACAATTGAGATAACGTCTAAGTTAGATGTTCCTCCAATGACTTTTCTTTTTAGTTTTCCTAAGACATCCTCGAAACCAACTACCTCTTCATTCAATTTTGGCTTTTCAGTTTGCTGTGACATACTATTATAGGAAGCAGTATCACTAATAGAATGTGTTATACATTCATATCCATATTCAGAGAACTTTGTCACATTTTCTTTGATACGATGAATCTCTTCCAAGACATCAGACAACATATGGTACCAAATCGTGCCACCTCCATTAGAAACATATGAGTCGACAACATATTCCACTTCATATGCCACACTATTTGTACCCTTAGACTTCTCAGCTCCTCGTACTCATTTTGTTGTTCTTTGAACTTTTCAAGAAATTCTCTCAGAAATGCTAGTTCCCTTTGAACAATCTTAATGTTGTGCTTTAATATCAAAATACTTTCACTGTTAGATTCTAAGGTCTCCACAAGATATCCAATAAGGAAGTCAAGAAAGCCTAGACCATCAGTTGTGGGGAAATTAGTGCTAGACAATTTTGGAAATTCAGGACAAATTTCCCTATCTGATATCTTGATTAACTTAATCTTTTGTAGCACATCAGGGAGTTGAATGTTTATTTTTCCTGCCACCTCTTCATCACTTGTCTTCCCGCAAAGAGACTCAATGACGGAATCTATTTCTCCCGCCACCACATTAACACTACTGATGAGATCATTCCTTCTTTCATGCTCATCATACTGCTTGGGCAGATCCAACAGAAGATTCCCCAAAAATTCAACATCACCTACAAGGTTTTCAATGTGATCCTTCACAAGATCTACTTGAATTATCTGATTCTTCATCAGGTTCCTTAAATTGACCTTGGCCTTGATGAGCTTGACCTTCACTGATAATTCAAACAGGCCATGACTACTAGACTTTTTGTCCGCGTCTTCATTCAATAATTTCATGTTATAGGATCTGATGACAGTTCTGAAAATCCGAGACAGAGCTTCAATATGCCTCGAGTGAGTATCCCATTCCCGCTGTCCTGGAAGATTGCATACAAGTGTTGTGAAGGATTTCAGTTCTTCATAAAGGATTTGGATTTCACCTTTCTGATTAACCATTGAGTTGTTGGAAATGGAATTCTGTAGATCTATCAAAGAGAGTCCTACCTCCATGATTTTGATCATTCCCCTCACTTGTCTCAACATGTCTTTATCCATCTGCCCCAAAGAAACTGAGGTGCTATGTAGACTTATCTTATCACATTGATCCTTGACATATGACAAGAGATCTTTCAACTTTATAATGTTGTCAGGGTACTCTCTTTGCAAACTACTCAGAAAAGTTATCAAGAGGCTGAGATCATGACTAATGGTTTCAATTCGAAGAGCTGTAGGTACTTCCGATCTAGACCATATATCAGTTAGCTCCATGAAATTGTCGACAAGAGAATCTGCAACAGATATGACAAGCTTACTGCTGTGTGGAACATGAGTATCCAGCGATGGCGACTGTGAAGCCTTCAAGGCTCTGAGATATTTGTCCCTCAGCTCTGCCTCATTACATCTCATCTTTTCCTGAAACCCATTCATTGTTCGAATCA
Organism: Solanum aculeatissimum; assembly: GCA_038996855.1. Classification (NCBI taxonomy): domain Eukaryota; kingdom Viridiplantae; phylum Streptophyta; class Magnoliopsida; order Solanales; family Solanaceae; genus Solanum; species Solanum aculeatissimum. Next base: position 10,668 of record JBCEWC010003239.1, read on the forward strand.
TCTCATATTCCATATTAGGAGTCAGTTTTCCAACATAACACCAGTAACAAATACATGCTGCCTGGTCGATTAGCGCTTTGATGTGAACAAAGAGATCCTCCAATCCATGGAATTTGATGTAACATGTCCATGTAAACCACAAGAACCCTCTGAGCACCTTCAGCTTCGCTTCAAAATATTTTACTTCTATTAGAGTCATATCGTCGAGTCTAAAACTCACTAAATATGTTAGCTTCTGAAGAAGAGTGTCCACAAATTCCGCTACAAGGTTAGTATCCTTTACACCCTGTGGAAAAAATGACATCCCCGAGTAGAAGGGAGCATTGTTTTCTGTATCTTCAGCCTCAAAATAAAAATGGGAATACTTCAGACGTTTGTTAGCATCTTCTACTTCACTTTGAAGAGCCACACCATTCAGTCCGGAGCTCAGCACCAACTCCAGGATCGACAAAGCAGAATCTAGCTTCTCTTTTTTTGTATGCACACATGCTTCATGAATGTCGATTCCTATCCTTTTTATGGCTTCGTGCACATTACTGAACGTAGCGTAATGATTTGGCCATCTCTTCATAATAAATTGTAGATATTCAAGTCTCATATTAAGCTGCATGACCACATCATGGAAAGGGATTACATTAATGTAACTATGCATCTTTAACCACTTCATACACTTGAAAGGGTCTGTCATCTGCTTCTGCTCTCCCCTTACATAATGAGCATCTAGCTCTTCAATATCCTGTCAGAGTTAAATGATTAAATTAAAAACTCCATTGCTTTTTCAAATTAGAATTTTAATGTCTTAACTATTTACAATTTAACAAGCATTCATTGTTAACTTACAACAAATGGTAAGTAGCCTGCCATCGCGCCATCCATTGCACCAGTAGTGCATAAATTTCTTCTTTTTTCCTCCTAATAACTTTCTACTAGTTATTTTGCAAGGCTGGCTAACCAATACTCATGGTTATTGACTATCGCTCAGCCATGCCATCCGTTAATAGTTGGACTTACTTATGCCATCAAACTTTCACAAATGGCTCAGTCATGCCATCCGTTAATAGCTAGGCTTACTTATGCCATTGCCATGACCAAAAATACACACTCATGCCAATCTCTATCAACGGCTCAGATAGTTTGTTTTCAAAACCAGATTCCCTCGATACAAATTGAATTTCATGTTATGTTATATATTATGTTCTCTATAATATCATTTCGTTATAGTGGCCAAAAGAATATCCTGATAAACGATGCCATTATTGAGAGATTTGTTTTACAAGCTCCTACCTTTTTGCTCCCTTGGTGACTCGAACACATGTAATAAATTACCACACATAATTATCAGAACTATTTAGAACAGTAAAACAAAGAAGTAAAACATCATTTTCATCCATTTCTAGAGTTCCTTCAAGATCATAACATGAAAAGTTTCAGAAAAACAAAGAAATCAGCAATGGTTTGATTAGGGAAAGAGAAGCTCAGAGGAAAACAGAGAGAGTTGACTTTCATTTATAATGCGTTTGGTTGGCGGTATAAATATATTTCATCATAATTGATACGGTTGTTAGTCAAATATAGTACTATGAATTAATAACTTTATCTTATATGATTTCAAATTATTTTATCCTATTTCTCATACTCCCTCCGTCCATCTTTCTTGTCCACTATATCTGTATTGTCGTTGCTTTTCAATTATTTTACTACTTTTATTATTTTTCCTCGTAAAATCGACATTGCTCTTCGTTTTGCAGCTATTTTCTATCTAATTTTTTTGTCTTCTTTTACTTGGAATGGATTAATTTGAGTTGAGGACCTTTTGGAAACAGTCTCTTTATCTTCATGAGATAATAATAAGGTCTACGTACACGCTATCCTCCTACATATGTCTGAGGTCAGATGTTTTCATTGTCAGCTGAAGTCATCAAAATTAAAGAATTTTCCATCTCATAATTAGTAATAACTCTTTGCTTAATCCATGTGTCGTTTAACAAAAGCAATATTCACATTTTAATATGTTTAGATCTATAGAGTATTTTAGCTCAACTCTGCATTTTTAATGCAGAAAATAGATGCATGATTTCGTCGTAATTTCCTCTCACACTCACGTCAAGGGCCTAGTGGTAAAGTTAGAAATTTTATAATTAAGTCAGTTCAAAATTTAATAAATATTAATTTGACTTATATATTTCGTACAATTTTCTATATATATATGGACTATATGTGGTTAGGCCACTGGGCCTAAGGGCATGATGACCAAATGGCTCAATCCAACGTATATGTTTGAGGATTGGGGGTTGGGAAGGATATTACGGGGATAGTGCGATGGCCCAAGACGAGGCGATACTTGTGATATTTCGATATATGACGTGTTTTATTTGACATTTTTTTGGATGTTAAATATTATTGGAGGGGTTGGTAGCCAAACAACTAAGTAACTAAGATTGTTGGGATTCGTTGAAAAAATATAATAATCTTTTTCAAGGTTGACGGGTGCCCATGCACTCCTTCAGGTCCCCTGGATCGAAAGCTAAGAATAATAAAGAAAAAGAGAAGTAGCTTTGGACTAGGGGTGTATATAGGCCGCGATCCAAATCAAACATATTGTGTTTTTGAACCAAACTAGACGAACATCGATCTATGTATCCCTTTTTCTTCTCATTTGTGGATGTATATGCATGTTTGACTACGTATGTGTATACTGATTCATATAATCAGTGTGATGGTAAAATATTTGAGTCAATATATCTTGGTTGTGGAAGATGCAAGTTGTTGTTGCAGGGAAGATCTCTCAGAAATCAATGGACAAATAGAAAAGCTATCACTCCACATTTTCTGATTTTTTGTGTTTAATTTCTTGTTTCCTGGTCTCTTTCATGCTTTGTACGAACAATAAAAAAAGCCTACTTATTTGTTGGTAATCTATAAATGCTGTTGGGGTTAATTTGTTGTGTTTCCTTTATCGAGTAGAAAGTTCGACATCTCTCTTAACTATGATGTAATCTGATGAGTCCTATAACTTTTACGATCATTGGCAGATTGTATAATATATTTAATTAATTTGGTCAAAAAGAAAATTGCGTCTTCACTATGCATGCACAATCAGAACAATGTTTATGCATGTCAAAAAGAGAAAAAAATCAAGTCATATTATAGTAATAGAAATTAGAAATACAAGATTTTGGACAAACTTATCGTAACTTGTCTTTTACTTGATTTTTTTCTTCTGTTGTGTGGGGGTAGGGGGAGGGGAAAGATGCAATTTATTGATTACATTTCCAAAAGAAAAGAAATGTGCAACTTCTCATGGTGTCTATATTCAACATTTGAAATACAATCAAAGACATAAGGTTGGAATTAATCATCACTAAAGGAGTGTTTATTTCTAGGCTTTTGGAGAGACGAAACAAAGTAACAAACAAAGACTTCTATAGAAGTATCAACAAATGTACCACATTAACGTAAACGGAATTACAAGAAAATAATGAGGAATATACGAAGAATCCAGTTTGCTCTTCAGCCATATTTCACCTTCGATGCAATCAAGCCACTCTCTTTATCACAACCATCCTCTTCTTGAGCACTTGTGATGCAATTATTATTCTTTTACTTACAGAGTCAATTTAATTCTCAATTCGTGTTCCTTCTTTTTTCACAAATGTTCCAATTATTTTACTTTGTTATAAACAGATCATTCAATTTAGGCATCAAATTATTACTATTAGTTTGATCTCATTTTACTGTTGAGTGATCTCATGAGTTTCTCCTGGTCAGTAAGAGTGTGGCGGAAATGGCAGCGATGACCGTAAGGGCAAGAATCACCATTAAGGACCATACGGCATACTTCAGTCTTGTAGCGTGGGTGGCGTAAGACAGGACGAAGCTCCTCAATGCCATGAGCAAATTGGCAGTTGTCTCCATATGGGCATGCCCCTGTTTCTTGCCATTTGTTGCACAGTTCAGTCTTGAACATGCCCTGATTGTAAACATCTAATTCAATTGGCGGCTCTTCTTTCTTACTTCCTCCTTTCACATATACCCTTTGCTGCATCATCACACACACAGTTAAAGAAAGTGATTTAGGCCATGAAAAAATTAATACCATATCAATTTTCTTGGCTGAAGATGTGATTCTAAACAATCTCAAAGGGTATGAAGTTAAAGAACACAGATGTGGTGTTTCTTATAGTTCAAAAGCATATTAAACAGAGGTTTTTGACTGTCTTACTGATCTTAATCTTGTTAAAATCTGTCATATTTGGATTAGAAAGATATCTTGACCAAGGCGAAGAAATAAATTCATCATTCCACTACACTCATTCAAGAACTCATGATGAACTAATGCCCTGTTCGGATATATTGAGTGAATATTTTCTGTCCATTAGTATTCTTGCTTAATTCCCTGATCGCATTTAGTGGTGTTTCATCTTTATGCTGTAGCCTAGCAAACTTATTGGCTAGAAAGACGTAAAAATGCAAAATTTCTTAATGCAACCTAAACAAAATGGAGTATTTTCTACTGCCCCATCTTACTATAGAAACCAACTCTTCTACTACTGACTCCATTTTCAGATTATCAAATGACAACGTGAAAGAAAACTACATTCTTATCACGAAGAAACATAATGCAATTAGTAGATTTCCTGAATAATTCATGACAAGCTCAAGTTATTTTGGGTCGGCCTTTAGGCAGTCAAGGAGCATCTTTGTCTATATGGGCATAAATTGACATTCAATTTACTGTATAAATACATAATTTTTATAATGTATTTATACTATATGTTGAATGCTTTCTTTTTTTTTATTTGAGTCAAGGGTCTATTCGAAACAAACTCCCTATCTACTTAAAAAAAATTAGGTCTACGTACACACTATCCTTCCAAACTATACAAGATTTGATGTTATTATTGTTATTGTCCTATATGTATTTATCAATAAAATCTATATTTAAAAAAAGAAGAAGTTATTGTCCTATATGTTGAATCTCCTTGAATTTTTACTACTCATTAGATAAATCATCAATATTAATGCGTTCTTTGGGTCCATTATATTTCAATACAAATGCATGACAAGAAAATGAAAATACATAACTATAATCAAAATGCCACCATATAAATAATTAAGTTTCATTTTTTATTTTTACGTAAGGTTAATACTGTCAACACATTCAATATTACTATTTGAAAGAAAAAAATAAGGAGGTAATATAAAAGAAATATGTACCGCTAAGTTGACTGCTGATGATTTGGTCCGATTCTGTGGCCTACTTCCACCAGCTGCATGAACTTTTTTCAAGTATCCACTGGAACGTACAGAAATACTCTTGGGTAATAGTACCCGATCCACGCCGTCTGCCCGACCCGAGTCCATCACGCTAGTTGGGCTCAGATGACGATCCGCAACTACATCTTCCCATGAATGCCCATCACTGGATGTCTCCTCCTCATGACCAACACCAACATGCATACTCTGAAGCCCATTATCCAAGCCCAAACCCGATGAAGGCCCATAATCTGAAGAAGCTTTCAGCATCAACGAGAGTCGATTGTTCAAATTGAAATTCGCCATTTTCAAATTGATGTTCTCTTGACGAAGAGCTAGAGTTTTCTTCTCCGTTTCAAGGAGCTGAGATAACACTCTGTTGTGACGATCCATTAGATCTTGCTGATAATGCTGGTCGATAAGCAACTGAGAGCTGTGATTCTGACGTAACCGCGGCGTTAGTACCGGAGTCACCGTCGTCTCCGTTGACGGTTGACTGTCGTCGAGTAACTGTCCGGTAGGAGGAAACAACATCGACGAGTAGAGCGAGGTTAGATCAAAGGCGGTAGGCTGACTGAGTACGGACGGCGACGGCAGTCCATTGTCGTAGCTGAACGCGCCTCCGCGGCCGGCGGTTGAGATTTCTCTCTGCATTTTCTCTCCTGCATAAAAATCAACGTGTTTCGTTACACGCCGATTTTTGTGCAAGTTGCTGCAGTAATAAAACGTCGAAAACGTTTTCAATTCAGTTCTCTGAAAAATAAGTAATTCGTTTTCTATATACAAGCATTTGAATATGATAAATTCAGTAAAAAAAATCCTCTCTTTTTCATACTGAAATTCGGAGAGAAACTGATTTCACAATTCTAATTCTACAGAGTAATCGAATTAAATTCAACCGCTTTCGTTCTAATTTTGTATTCGATAACAACGATCTGAGCAGAGACACAACAATATCACTCCGAAATTTCTCTGTTACTTCTCATTACACTGTAAACAAAAACTCAAACGTACTTGAAGAACTTGCAAATCAAAGTTAATCATACTTCACTGTCCTGATGTAAACAGAGCAAATCATTTCAATTCCGATAATATACATCTCAGAAGCAGTTCTTCTCCTATATACTTATGATCATTCCGTCACTCTAATTCACTAAAATTTTGATTAAACAGAAATCACATAGAACTGAATCTATCATCGTAGCAAAAATGAAATCACAAGCAAAAATGCACACGGAATTGAGCACGATAATACATAATTGAAATCTACAAACATTCAGAATCAGAAATTCAAGGAGCAAATTGAAGAAGATACCTGATGAAACAGCAACGAGCACGCAGCTTGAAGTGAGCTGCGGATACTGATTATTCTTCCACTTCTAGAGAGAGAAATTATGAGCTTGCTATAATGGAAGATGAGAGAGCTTCATATATATATACTTGTAAGATAGATTTCTCGTGATCAAGGGAGGGGCATTTTGGGAAAAAAAGAAAATAGAAACCGTTTCAGTGTACGTATACCTCTGTTTCCGGTAACTGTAACAGAATCGTAATTCAGTTATTTGACACTATTTGCCCTTGAAATCAGTTTTCATGTTGAAGTTTTGGAGGGTAATATCGTCATTTCATTAAGCTAAATCTAACGAACTAAGGGGTATGAAGTGGAAATAGAATTGATTTAAAGCGGGAATAATATGTAGAGACTTAAATACCCTCAACTATATCACATATAGTTCCGGGATTGGCCTAACCTAACTCGATAACACACTCATAGAGTTTTTCGACCTGAAATGCTGCATAAAGAGTCTTTCTTTGCTCAATTTAAACAAGACTATTTGCGGTCTATCGACTCGATTTTATTTGAATTTACGACAGATAGATCAATAGAGGGTTATCATTGGGTATGCTGTTGTTTGTTGTAGATAGTTAAAACACACTCTATAGGTTCGATTTATCTGAATACACACTTAAATAGACCAATATAAGAATAAAACGCTCCCTATTGACTCGACTAATTTGAATTTGCACCGGATAGATAAATAACGGGGTAAAACACATCCTACAGGTTTAATTTATTCAAATTCACATTGAATAAACCAATATAAGGATAAAACGCTCTCTATTTGCTCAGATTATCTGAATTTATATTGGATAAACCAATAAAGGTACAAATTTTACTACTTGCTTAACTTAATTGAATTTGCATTGGGTAGACCAATAATAGTACAAGGTTTACTATTTGCTTAACTTATTTAAATCGTTCCTACATATAAAAATTCTTGATTTTCAGAATTTAAACTCGAAAATTCTAATTAATTAATTAGGCATGGAGAAACATCAACCATTCTATCGCGTCCCATCATCTTCTTTCTTTGTTTCTTGAGTATTCTCAAGGTATATTCATTTGGTTTATTAATTATTCTTCTGATTACATCTTCTGTTATAAATGTAGATACCAGTAGTGTACATATATATCAAAGTTTTATGTTCTTTCTACTTTTGTTAATTATTATGTCGACAAAGAAAGAAAGCTTGAATGGATAGTAAAGTTATTTTCATGTGATCTAAGAATAATAGGTTCGAGTCATGGAAACAATCATTAATACTTGCCTTCATCAGATAAATAGTCTACATCACACTACTTAGGCTATATAACCCTTTCGCCCTAGCAACATGGCGCTTGTATTGCTCTCCCACAATTCCATTTTCACGATTTAGGCTGCTCCCATTTCGCTCGTTGCTACTATGAGAATCACTTTTATTTTTTTCTCCTCTGACTACTAAGATATTTCAGTTCACCAGATTTCCCTTGTAGAGGGTGCACATGAGTGTATGACTAAATTAATTTATGTATATATTCATACTTGGTGATATTATTATACTAATATACATTACAAGAATTATAAATTGTTAAAGTAAAATACTTCTTTTAATGGAAAGTGATAATGATTGAAGTTGATGAAAAAGGTGTAAGCTACAAGCTTAATGCAAGTACATTAGTACATTACATTCTTGAATTTGAACATGTAATCATTTGAATCAAATATTTTAATATATTAAGGTATATAATTAGTTAGCAAGTTTAGTCTTTTAGAATATTTATTTTCCTCCAATAACTATTTTAACAAGCAATAACAAGTCACTTATCATTTTTACCAAATTACCAATCAATACTTATCAATTTTTTTTAATAATTACCTTATAAGTAATCTCATCGTGTAAATATTTTTTCACTATCGATATTTACTAAAGAAATTTGACTCATTCAATGTAAAGTCTAAATACTAACTAAAAAACACAATTTTTCACCGGAATTTCTTGTAATATGGCTCATTGCCATCATTTCAGATGATGTTTTCATTGAAAATCCCATATTTTTGATATCGTTCAAACAGAAACATTCGTCAAAATTTCACATTTTTAGTAATAATAATAATAAAAAATCTTTGATTAGGTGATTAATTATGTCACACCACTCACTATCACTTATAGTGACTTGTTACTCAATCATCAACTTAATTAAACCATAATAAAGGGAAAGTAGATTTAACACTTCCATTCAATAATTATGTACATAAAATTCTTTCACTAGTTAAAGAAACTTTAGAAAGACAATAAATAGGGCCCCATCACCTATCTTCTTTTTACTTCACAAAATCAACATTTAATTTAATTTATTTTTCTCCATTATTTTCTTAAATTAAAAGAAATAAGATTTGGTTACAACAAAATTTCTCATTATAGCTTGTTGTTAGGGATGACTATATGTTGATTGCTTGTGTTTGCTTGATATAGAAGATTATCATCAAGAATGATGTTTGGTGGTTTTGTTTTTCCAAATTTTTTTTAATTTAATTTATATTCACTAATAGTATATTACTATTTACACTATCAACTAATCTCATTTTGTATGAACAATAATTATTTTGTCAAGTATATAAGTTAAACTCCTTTCTTTTTTAAAGTCATAACACAAGTGGTTTTTACTTTATATGTTATATTTATGTTGTTAATATATTTTAACTTATTATAGAGGGTCATAAGCCTTTTAGATTACTAAAAATATAAAGGCAAGGGCAAGTCCGGTGCACTAAAACTCTCGCTATGCACAGGGTTCGGGCAAAGGTCCGACTATAAGGGTATTATACGCAACCTTACCTTGCATTTCTGCCAGAGACTATTTTCAAGGCTTAAACCCGTGACCTCCTGGTCACATGACAACAACTTTACTAGTTACTCGGACTTCTCAGGGGGACACTTATCTTAGTACTACTTTCGTCTAAGCATGCTTAACTTCAGAGTTTTGATGGAATCCTGTGTGTAAAAATAATTTTGTTATTTATATTGACCATGTATATTACTTAGAACTTTTGTCCTTTAGAGTCAATGACATAAAGAGGTGGTTAAAGAGATTTGCCATTTAGGAAGGAAACAATGATTTTCTTTAGGGGAATGAAGAAGTTTGCTTCTTTATCACAACTTTTAACTAACTATTTACATATATTCTTTTTCAATGTTTTCATATCTCTCCAATCACAATTTAATTTGAATCATGTGTTGTTTGGTGTAAATAAAGACAATATGATCCCACATTCAACCTCCAACTTACACACACATTTTCTTTTTAAGTAATTGTCAAGGTTGTTAAGCTAGCTATCACACATATAATATTATATAGTTTTAACTTCCTTTTCATTATAGTTTGCAAATTTCACACACATTGGCCCTACCATACTAACACAAACATTACTCAATGAAGCTAATTTCAACTCATGTATACATATATTCCATTTTTTAAAATTACTTCTTTTAAGTTTTCTATCGAAACTATAACCATCTGTGTATTAAATACATTTCGAAGTTAACTATTGATCAGTTGCTCCCTTTTTCTAGATGAATTAACACAATCTACTCAACAGGATGTGTGTTACTACATAGATGATAATAATTCAGATAAGAGAAGTGAACAACTGATAGTTGAAGTATGAAATTCGCAAAAAATGTGATAATTCAAATGTATGTTTGATTATAGTTATTTTCACATATTACGTGCACCTTGACTATTTCCACTGATTACTTACACATTACCTCTCATCTACGTAAATACCAATAGGCTTAGATAGATGAAAAAAAAAATTGAATTTCACCTAGTATTTTTATTTCTATTATGATATGGATATGAAATCTCACGATTCTTCTCTCACTTCATCACACATACCTCAATTATTTGAAATATACACAAACTAATTAAAAAATATCGTATGTCGATATTTTTTTTTTTATAAAAAATAATCAAAAGATGTTGTTGCTTTCATGCTATCTATTATAAGCTCGTAGAATCAATTGAAAACATATATGTTAACTATACCATAACGGTATTGATACTTTCATGACATTTATTTGTATTGACTGATATTTTAAGGCATTATGCCATTAAGCAAATTAAATGGTTGAACAAACTTGGGGTCCTTGAAAACTCAATTTAGCCAACAACATATTGTAAAATGTGAATGCACATCTTTAACATCTTGTCATGTTGAAATTAATGATAAGATGTTAATTGCATATTCATTTTGTTGAAGGGTATATATAGATGGCAATAAGGTGGGACGCGTATTGATCTGGGCAGTACTGTAGCTAACACGTTAAGTATCCTCTGTTTAGGGGATCAATTAATATGTTGGCAAGAATGAATTAAACTCAGAGGAATTGATGAGGACCCTTGCACTAGCAGTATTAGAGCGTGTGGTTTAATTTAATTCGATGCAAAGCAAAAAACTTTAATGACCTGAAATGTAGAAAAAGAGGACAACTCATAGACCAAAAGGGCATAGATTAATGGTTATTAAATAACTGAGAAAATTAAGAAAAAAAGAATTTTTTTATCTTACGATTTATCAAAATCGTATATTCATAATGTTCAAATTCTGAATCCGTCAATACTTTATAATACTAACACAAGTCTACATTCATAATGACATCCTCAATGGATAATGTTTATCACAAAATATTAATACTATGCCACCTCATCAACCAAATAGCACAATAGGTAAAATGTCAAAATCTAGGAAAGTTAAGATTTAGAATCAAACAAGCCTTCATTTCAGATGGACTATCACAATAAGTCTATGTTGTCCAATTGAGCAAAAAATGCATAGGCCAATACAGTAAAAAAAAAAAAAACTCTTTATAACAACATCGTTGTCTGAGTATTTTTTGGCTATATACAGTGAAACACTTTTATAGAGAACATATATCATATAACATAACATGAAATTAAAAAACAGTTCCTAGAGAACTTAACGATTATAGTGAAATGTTATTATAGAGAGGTCTGATGGTAGTGCTCAATCGCTTTAACTTTATTGATAACCTTCTAATGTTTTATGATATGGAGTGACAACTAACAATTGAAAATTCAATTTTATTTTGTCAATCTAAGAAGTGTAACAAAAAGGCAAGACAAAGGAACAGAAAAAAATTAAAAATTCCACTTAGCCTCATCAAGTGTTTCATGGACTACACATAAACACAACAAAATGTAAAATAGGCATGCATCAAAATGGATTATGTTCAAATGAATGTCGAAATGAGAGGCGGATTTAAAATTTAACGAACTAAATTTGAAAGCCATATTTTGATCTGGACATTTTTGGGATCGGATACGCTAAAAACCAATGAAGGGTAGGATTAAATCTTTAAGATTCTTAGGACTTGTTCGGATAGATACCTATCATAGTGTGGTGTGTTGTTAGTTTAAATATAAATATTTGTTTTGATTGTTACTTAACTTTTACTATAGTTATCGTCAAACGACGAAAGTCAAGGAATCTATATGATGTGATCGTGGGATTACCTTTTTTTTCTTCTTTCTCATTATGTCTTTGCTTGTTATCCAATTAATAAAATGATACAATATAAAATAATTGGATCCATAGTTTTAGGGATAAGAGAAACAAAATAATTGGATCCCTAGTTTTAGGATATCTAGTAACATAAAATTAGGGGAAAATATTTGAATTTCTAGTTTTTTTTTGTGGTAAACTTGGAGATTGTCCTGCTAGTACAACCCAAGGGAGGCGGGTTATCCTTATAGTTACAAAAGATTTTAACATGAGATATTGGCATGTTACTACTTGCCTCTCTTCTCCTTAGCCTTGCAAAAAGAGTTTTATTTTTATCTGCATCGATCTTATCTCGAACAAACAACGGTGGAACTTTCAGAATGGTAAAAAGATTTGCACTGTACATAGTAGTTCCTCCCTTAGCAAGCGCGTCCACAACACCATTAACTTCACAGTGGATATGACTAATGGGGGAAGGGGGGTTCCAACTGAAGGAGAAGATCCCTGCAATCAGATATAATATTTCAATATTTAGTATGAGGATTATTAGGACATGTCAATTCTCCTTATTGCACGTGATAAATGTCCAAGCTATGAATTTATATACACATTTAGATAACTAAACTACAACTAGAAATATTTTACTAGGGTAAAAATTCCCATTATTATTGAAAAATTAGTTATTAAAAAATCTAACTTAAAAAGTACTAAAACCTAGTCAAAGTCAAAACTCAAAACCCTCTTTATTAGCACTAGAATTAATATTCTTTTGAATTAAAAAAAACTAATCCTAAATCTAAATCACACAAGAAAAAGTCATCTTTTCGACTACTTAAATTATTCCTTTTGTTACGCTATTATTGTTATGTAAAATCTCACCATAAAAACACATTAATTTCTCACTCTCATTGTTTTTTTTAATTCACTTTTATAATACCATGGAATTTTTTAAGGAATTACTTACTATCTTTTGTACCACCGCCATTCTTTTTGGTGGTGGATTTTGTTATTTCACTTTCCTCTTTGGCTCAGCAGAGCAGAAGGGTAAAAGGGCAGTTCAACTTTCTGGTGGTTCTCTACCTAAAGAGAAAGTTAAAGAAGGGTATGAACGATATTCATCATTTTTCGAGCGTGACCCTAATGGAAAAGAAATGGACTCCTCCGATAAAGTCCCCGCCTTTGTTGATACATTTTATGATCTAGTAACGGATATATATGAGTGGGGTTGGGGCCAGTCGTTCCATTTCTCCCCGAGTATTCGGGGGAGGTCCCATCGTGATGCCACGTGCATGCATGAGGAAATGGCGGTTAATCTCTTGAATGTGGAGCCCGGAACCCGTGTCCTTGATGCTGGTTGTGGTGTTGGTGGTCCAATGCGAGCCATCGCGGCCCATTCAGGTGCTAATGTTGTTGGCATCACTATTAATGAGTACCAGGTGGAACGGGCCCGGGCCCACAACAAGAAAGCTGGGCTTGACTCTCTATGTGAGGTGGTTTGTGGTAATTTCCTAAATATGCCCTTTGATGACAATAGCTTCGATGGAGCTTACTCCATCGAAGCTACATGCCATGCACCAAAACTCGAAGAAGTGTATGGAGAGATTTACCGGGTGTTAAAGCCCGGATCATTCTACGTCTCCTACGAGTGGGTCACAACCGACTTATACGACTCAAATGATCCTGAACATGTGGAGACAATTCGGGGGATTGAAAGGGGAGATGCATTGCCCGGGTTGAGAAGCTACAAGGACATTGCTAAAATCGCAACCAAAGTAGGTTTCGAGGTAGTGAAGGAGAGGGATTTGGCTAAGCCACCTGCGGGACCATGGTGGACAAGGCTCAAAAAGGGGAGGATTGCTTATTGGAGGAATCATGTAGTGGTGACAGTGCTTTCTTGGCTCGGGATCGCCCCTAAGGGCATCGTCGATGTCCATGATATGTTGTTAGTGACAGCTGATTATTTGGCTAAAGGGGGTGACACTGGCATTTTCACTCCTATGCATATGATTCTATGTAGGAAGCCTGAATAGCATCAGACTTCGCGACGAATGGGTATTAGTTAGTTATGATGATATTATCGACAGATTAGCGATGAAATTCATGCCTAGTCATAGAGCTATTCAACTTTTTATTTTTTTGGTAGTGTTATTATTAGTACCAAGGTTACTATCATAGGCCGAAATGGAAATTGTTCGATCCATGAAAAATAATTCCTAATTTGTCTAAGAGGAACTGTTTCATGTTCAATATTTCTGTGGAGGTTAATAACAATATCTACATATGTTTTCTTTCGCTTTGTTATGGAATTCGTTTTTCTTTCTAACCTCTTTGTAACAACCTCGTTCGTTTCAGTATTCCTTTTGGCTTTTATAGGGGTAGACTTTCATCAATTATAACAACATTTGACGCATAACATAGAGGAACATCTGGTGATAAATTGTTGTTCCATGTGATCTGCATCCCAACTCTTGAAAAGAGTCTATTCTATTAGCCTGTTGCATAGTTTGTGACGTTCTCATTATAGTCGTTATACGTGGAACTTCAGTGGTAGGCATTGGTTTAAAAGTCTTTTTTTTCCCAAAGAATATTGATGGTAGCTCTAAGGAAGACGCGTAGAAACTAGAAAATTATGTTGCAAAGAAGTGTTGAAATGCATATCATATATGGAGATAATATTAGTCTTCATTTTCACAAAACAATAGTTTCATGAAGGAGACCCCTGTCTCATGAGTATAGAGAACGCAAAAAAATAACAATAGATTAGTGAAATATAATCAAAAATCTTGAAGTGATTCGTTGAAGTTCATAGAAAACTCGTTTGAATTCATATATGATAATTTTAGATTGATTTAACTAGAAGAAGCGTCTAGTTGAACATGTTGAGCTTATCGTTTTTGGGCTCTGTATCTCTGCAAAAGGATCAAGAACATGAAACAAATTAGGACAATTTGATCAAACGTCGAACTTTTAATGTCATAACTGGAATATTTCATCTACTCTTTTCTATGATAAGATGCTAACAAAGATCTCAGATGAGTCTAGTATTGATATTATGGTTTGTCTGTATAGCACACAAGCACATTCATTAACTCTAAAATGTGAATGAGACGGGCTAAATCGACAAAAGATAAGGATTCAGTAGTTAAACAAAGTACATTCCCAAGAAAACATTCTTTTCTAGTTGTTAAACACATACCTTTTTCTCCTAAGTTGTCAACGGCTTTCTTGAATTTCTCATCAAGATCTAGTGTCCATTCCATGTGCCTCCTTTTCTTCCCTCGTCCATCCAAAGTACTTCTCCTTTTCTTAGATCCTTCTTTCTTTACTTCCTTGAGGGGATTTACACACCTTTTTTTGCCACTTCTGTTTTTGATTATCGTGGTGTTCAGACCAGCTTGCGTGCAGGTTAAATTAGTTCTCAATACACTTCATTGACCACTAGGCTACTTCTTATCTTCACAGTTGTGCTCCTTTTCCTATTTGCTCCTCTTAATACACTAAATTAGTTAATTAAGGCCTTATTTGTGAGCGTTATGAGCTCACACGTGATTTCTCTTCAAAAGTGTTTAGCGGTCTAAATAACGTTCCTTTTATCATATGGATGAATATGTTCTTGAAACTTATGTCTGTTGTAGTTTATTTTAATGTTGTACTACCGCAAAAAACGAGGAATCTTGTATTAAGGAAATGTTAAGAATGGGTAGTGAGTTTTATGTACACTCTGGGAATTGTAGGTGATGCATCCCCCGTTGAAACAGAAAATAATATGTAATTGTTACAGAAAAATCTAATTCAGAATTAAAATATTTCGCCATTGAAATGGTCGAGTTCTAGATCTAGCTTTCATCCATTCAAAGAAATCATTCGGTGTAATTAAAGAAGGTACTGCAGATGGTTGAGGTAAGTGTGCTTCTTGAAGTGGTCCGTTGAAGTTCATAAGGCAAAGATTATAGTATTTGTTCGAATATGCAATTCAAGAACTTCCGAGTGGATGATCAGGTCATCGACAAGAATAGTCCTTCACATCTTTTAATTCAACTCTTGATTCTGAAAATCTAAAACCAGAATGGACTGATGTAGCAGTCGGTAATAGACGCTCTGAACAATAGCATCCATCTCGGTGATATACCAACCTTTCAGAATTCATATTCTCAAGTTGACAGCAGATATGAGCAGCACCAGCTACAGTCTGCAGATCAATTATTGCTCAACAAAAGCCAAGTGTTTATAAGCACAAATTAGACATTTGATTGTTACAACAACCGGCGCCTACTACTTCCAATGCGATATCTGACCTCTGACCTCTTTAAAAATAGATTGGAAGTGACTCTTTCCAAGCTGTGGGTCAATACTGCCGTAACCTGAAGCTTGTTGTACCAAGAACTGTCCACTGATTGAGGGTCTCTTTTCTTCAGCTGGTCATGTTTTAACAAAAGAAAAAGCTCCAGGTACTAAACATCAGCGACATCTCTCTATGTCTTCAAAGCGTAAAAGACAGGGGTTTCACTAAATGCTTGCAATGGAGTCAGTGAATTTGCATCCAAAAAAGTGAGGTCCATTCAGATAATGGATTGGTTGCAGAAGAGGAATGTTTCAGATGCCAGTAATCATGTATTAAGTTTCAAATGGCAATAATCAGGTATTAGTTTCAGATGTCAGTAATTAGGAATAAGTTTAAGTTTCAAATGCAAGTAATCAGGTATTAAGTTTCAGATGCCAGTAATCAGGTATTAAGTTTCAAATGTCAGTAATCAGGTATAAGTTTAAGTTTAAATGTCAGTAATCGGGTGTTAAGTTTTAGATGCCAGTAATCAAGTATACATTTATAAGTTTATGTTTCAGATGCTAGTAATCAGGTATTAAGTTTTTTTCAGATGGCAGTAACCAGGTATTAAGTTTTAGAATGATTAGAAATAAGTTTAAGTTTCAGATGCCGGTGATCAGGTATTAAGTTTCAGATGCCGGTGATTAGGTACAAGTTTAAGTTTTAGATGGTAGTAATCAGGTATTAAGCTTGTTTCAGATGTCAGTAATCAGGTATAAAGTTTCAGATGCCAGTAATAAGGTATAAGTGTATGTTTTTGATGCCAGTAATCAACTATAAGTTTATGTTCGAGATGCCAGCACTTCAGAACCTGAAGACTCTTTCCTTGGTGACAAAGGATTTTACTCATCTCCGGAAGGGACCAATGCACTTCCAAGAATTTCATATGGGAACAAAAAACCACACTCCATTTGTTGCTTTGCCACAACTTCAAGTTGCTCCATTTTGGCTTGCAGGATCTCGCTCAGTTGTTGAAGCTCATGAACTCCGAGTTCTTTGATAGAAATTTTTAGTGTCCTTTCAATGTTGATATGCTTCGTCTTTCTTTCCATGTCTAAACCTCTACTTTGAGGAAGTAGAAAGTTAAATTGGTCTAGTGACGTTTTTGAGATGAGAAACAAGGACATGAATATTTGTTCACCTTTTGGATCAAGCAGTAACCCCGTGCGAGGAGAAACTTCCTCCTCTAGATGTTCCAAAACATCAGCTGTGGACGGTCTGATAATTGCATCCATAAAATTGCAGCTGATGGATAAAATTGTAGGAGACGAAATTAATGATGCGTCTGTGAACACCGACTCTACTATTGTTGTGGCATATATATTGTCAGAGATGAAATATGTGTTAGATTCATAGAAAGGTGACAAAAGCAAAGCGATCATGGATGATTCCGTAGATACTAGTGAAAATGAGGTCATCTAGACAGGAAAAATGCAACCAAACAAGATTGTCAAAATTGGTATATATGTTATTTAATCTAATGGTATGATACATATATAGAGCTGTTAGAGAGGATTTCATCTCACTGTGGTGACATTAATAGAAATCGAAAGCACCAATAAAGGAAAATAATCTTCAAGTGGAAGTACTCTTTGTTTCTCAATTACAAGTCCTTAAATAGATTTTAAAAAAGACTAATAATAACAGAATACGTCTGTTACTCCTAATTATTCTGATCTAAACTAACTCCACTTACTCCTAAACCGCATTCACATACTTTTTTTTAATAATAATTATATTGTTCGAGTTATTTGAAATATTTCTTTTAAAAAAAAGTACTTTTCATAAAAATGAAAAAAGAATTCTTTTCATATTATTGCAATGAGGTCAATTTTTGGATCTCATATTATTACAATGACCTTATTTATTTATATTTTATCATAACTTACTGAATTTTACTTATACAATGTCCGCTGGCAACAAGCTAATTTGTGGGGTAGTGGTTTGTTTGTTGCTATTATTTAGAAGTCAAATAAGTTGTTAAAGACCATAGGAAGATTAGTGGAGTCCGTTTAGATCAGAATAATTAGGAGTAATAGACGTGTGTTGTTATTAGTAGTTTTATCTATTTAAGGACTCTTATAATTGAGAAATACAGAGCATATCCACTCACATATTACTTTCCTTTATTGATGCTTTCGATTTCTATATTAGGGAGATGAAATCCTCTCTACTTCCGCAATGTAGATGTTTAGCTATCGAAAGAAAGATGAAGCATATCAACATTGAAAGGATGCTAAAAACTCCCATTGAAGAACTTGGAGTTCTTGAGCTTCAACAATTGAGCAAGATCCTTTAAGCAAAAATGAAGGAAATTGAAGATGTGGCGAAGCAACAAATGGAGCGTGGTTGTGCGTTCCCATCCAAGAAATTATGCATGCACTCATCCATGAAAGTAACTCGCAAAAATCGATTTGAAACATGTTTATAATTCCTGATGCCTTCTAAGCAAAGAAAAGAATTCAACAGTCATCTAATGTTGATTAACAATGCCTTGCTGAAAAACCACATTTACCAGAAACAAGGCCTTAAAGCTTATACCTTCATTGCTTTTGAAGCAGAAGAAAGGTTTAGCCATAGAAAGAAAGATGAAGCATATCAACATTGAAAGAACGCTAAAAACTCCCATTGAAGAACTTAGAGTTCTTGAGCTTCTACAATTGAGCGAGATCCTGCAAGCAAAAATGAAGGAACTTGAAGATGTGGCGAAGCAAAAAAGGAGCGTGGTTGTGCGTTCTCATCCATGAAATTATGCATGCACTCATTCATGAAAGTAACTCGCAAAATCAATTTGAAACATGTTTATAATTCCTGATGCCTTCTAAGCAAAGAAAAGAATTCAACAGTCATCTGATGTTGATTAACAATGCCTTTGTGAAAAACCACATTTACCAGAAACAAGACCTTAAAGCTTATACCTTCATGTCTTTGGAAGCAGAAGAAAGGTTTAGCCATAGAAAGATAGATGAAGCATATCAACATTGAAATAATGCTAAAAAATCTCGTTGAAGAACTTGGAGTTCTTGAGCGTCAACAATTGAGCGAGATCCTGCAAGCAAAAATGAAGGAACTTGAAGATGTGGTGAAACAACAAATGGAGCGTGGTTGTGCGTTCTCATCCATGAAATTATGCATGCACTCATCCATGAAAGTAACTCGCAAAAATCAATTTGAAACATGTTTATAGTTCCTGATGCCTTCTAAGCAAAGAAAAGAATACAATAGTAACAATGCCTTTGTGCAAAACCGCATTTACCAGAAACAAGGCCTTAAAGCTTATACCTTCATTGCTTTTGAAGAAAAAGAAAGGTTTAGCCATGGAAAGAAAGATGAAGTATATCAATATTGAAAGGATGCTAAAAACTCCCATTGATGAACTTGGAGTTCTTGAGCTTCAACAATTGAGCGAGATCCTGCAAGAAAAAATGGAGGAACTTGAAGATGTGGCGAAGCAATAAATGGAGCGCGGTTGTGCATTCTCATCCATGAAATTATGCATGTACTCATCCATGAAAGTGACTCGAAAAAATATATTTGAAACATGTTTATACTTTCTGATGCCTTCTAAGCAAAGAAAAGAATTCAACAATCATCTCATGTTGATTAACAATGCCTTTGTGCAAAACCGCATTTACCAGAAACAAGACCTTAAACCTTATACCTTTATTGCTTTGGAAGAAGGAGAAAGGTTTAGCCATGGGAAGAAAGATAAAGCATATCAATGTTGAAAGAACGCTAAAAACTCCCATTGAAAGAACTTGGAGTTCTTGAGCTTCAACAATTGAGCGAGATCCTGCAATTAAAAATGAAGGAAATTGAAGATGTGGCGTAGCAACAAATGGAGTGTGTGCATATTACTTTCCTTTATTGATGCTCTCGATTTCTATATTAGGGAGATGGAATCCTCTCTAATCGTACTATAGTCAAGATGACCTCATTGTCACTAGTATCTA
>JBCEWC010003240.1:0-31040 GCA_038996855.1 Solanum aculeatissimum
TGGCATGAAACTCGATTCGAAAGTCATGTCGTGCCATTCTTTATCAACAGCCTTGCAAGTGTCTATTGTTTTCAATGGAGTTCGAGTTAATATCTTGAAAACTATATCAGAAGGAAGAGGAGGAGAATGGCAAGAAGTCTTTGTATGCATATAACTTTAATGAGAGGACAAGACAAAAGGAGCAAGTTTCGATAATGAAAAAAAAAAACTGTTCGACTACAAAATATGTATATATATAAGGAATTCATATGACTGAATATTTTTAATAGGAAAACTATCCAGATAACTACACATTATCTCACTAATTAAGTAACATTTTTAATAGGAAAACTATCCAGATAACTACACATTATCTCACTAATTAAGTAGTTTAGTACCAAATTCAAGTCAAAAACATACGATATTAGATACATGCATCTTTGATACTAGATACATCTAAAAATACCTAATATACCAAATACATTCTAAAATACATATGCATAGGCTCGGGAGACAAGTGAGCAAGAGAGTCACATGTATTTTGATACTAAACACATTCCAAAATATAATGCATAGGTAAAGGAGAGAGACAAACAACAGAGGAGAGAGGCGAGTTTTAAATAGGCCGGATCATCCTTAATTCACTACAATATCCTGATGATAATTTCTTGTTAGTTAATTGTAGACAATTAGTTGCGCTACTTAATATATATTCCCCAACATCCTCCTACTGAAGTGTAGACATGGTTTTAGGTCCTACGTGTGGATTAAAGACTTTATAGTTCACAGTTTAAAGACCCTTTTTGAAAATCTTATGAGAAAATATCAAATCATGACATAATATTTTGTAAGTTCTGGTAAATTTTAGACGATGGCAAGGTAGAGCAAAATAATGACTCAAAATTAGACTCAAATCACACGTTGAATACTATACCTTCCTGCGGTTGACACCTAACGCAAGCTATAAAGGAAATCAAGAATACCTGTTAACATGTTGATAACAAGCTTTGCCAACAAAATGAATGTTCCTTAGTTATATCTTTAAATTGCATAAATGTTTGTCCCGTAACATCTCTCTTTGAAATAGGAGCTCAGTCACTGCTCAAAGTAATCAAAGAGAGCTCTAAGGTAAGTTGCCACAAGCTTCAACTTACTGGACGCAGTTGAAGGCTGACAGAGTGAGAGTTCCACAGTCATAAGTTCCGATGTACATCCGACCATTTCACGCCTTACGCGTGCAATGGCACATGAGAAGTCAGACAACATGATTGGAGAATGAAGAGAGAGGCCAAATGCGCGAACACCAACGATATACTTGGTTGCATTTCATGCCAAACATCCAGTCCCCCAAGTCTGATTTACTTAAAAAGCTTAAACATTGCATTATTACGGCAGCAGACTAATCAGGAATTCAGAGTGCCACTTGCACTGATCGTGTAGTTGAATAATTACTACTTCAATTGCAACAAAAGAAAATGGCCATAAAAATATCTTAATTCATCTGATAGCCAAAATGAGGAGTAAAACATACTGATTTGCCAACTAAAACTCTCCAAAACATTCCCTTTAATAGTGATATAGATGGCTGTCTACAAAAATACATAAAAATAAACTTGCCAGCAGACGAGCTGATCCAGAAGTTGGCTCTCAGCTTATCACTGAATGTTTGAGGACTTGTTAAGGATAACACCTTCATATTTGACCTGGAACCACTTCATCGCATCCTCCTTAGTGACCCTGTGCTGAATTCCAACTCGAGACTTGCACCTGCGACGACGTGCAACACGGTAGCCAGGCCGCTCCAATACAACATAGAAATCCATTCCATAAATACCAGTTGAAGGATCATATCTGAAATTTTCCAACAAAAAATAGGATGAAAAAACTTAGTAAAGGATGAAGGCATTCATGAAATTTAAATGCAAAATAGCAGATGCACATCTTTTGAGGTTAGTATAGTAAGGCACAGCATAGATCCAAGAAAACAATATGAAAAAAAACCAAAATCATGATTCCTTAAACTACTTCCATGTTTTATACAGTACTAACAAAAGAGCTAATGCGCTTTTCTTGTTTCGTACAGCAAAAAGGAAGAGTAGCTCCAGATTACCTCCTATGCAACACAGCTAATTATGTAAATCGTGAAAGCTATAAACCAGAAAGAGAACTAAATGATGATCTGCTTACTTAATTCCAAGATCAATATGCTCCTGAATACCAAACCCAAAGCAGCCGGTCTCACTGAAGTTCCTTCTCAACAACTCATATTCCTTAACTTTCAATCCACTCTCAAGTAGCTGCATAGCTTTCTCCCCTCTTACAGTCACATAGCAAGCTATCTTTTCATTACGCCTGATTCCGAAGGACCGCACAGT
This sequence comes from Solanum aculeatissimum, assembly GCA_038996855.1. Classification (NCBI taxonomy): domain Eukaryota; kingdom Viridiplantae; phylum Streptophyta; class Magnoliopsida; order Solanales; family Solanaceae; genus Solanum; species Solanum aculeatissimum. Next base: position 2,355 of record JBCEWC010003240.1, read on the forward strand.
ATACCTTGCTGTTAATGAGAACCATACAAGCACATGAGACATCCAATAATCTTTTTATAAAGAGAGTAAAAGTTTTAACAATATCTCCAGACAGGGAAATCTGAGATAACTACAATATCGGTTAAATGCCCACAAACTACAAACAAATCACTTAAAAATCATGTTATCAGCTACATTTCTCATATCGATGAATGAACAAAAGCAGGTCATTAGTTCACAATCCATAACTCATGAATGATGTATACACTATCAAATTGTGATAAACACTGGCTTCAACCAAGAACTACCACAAATACTTGCATGCCTAAGTAGCTAAAAGATACAATACCAAGTATAATTACAAAATTATAAATCAAACGAGCTAGTGCCTTCGTTAATTGCAAAAAGAACTTCATCTACATGCATATAGATCAATTAAACCATGGATTAATCCCATGATTTGAGACATTTACACTGCCATTATCAAGCAATCTACTAGGCTCGAATGCAAGAAAAGAAGGGTTATGCTACATGAATTTTTGCAACCTCCCATTCTACTCGGACAGATATTCAAAACTAACACACAAACAATATGTTAAACAATCACCATATAAAGAACCCAGGGCAAGTTTATACGCAAAACATGGGGCACGTGAACCTGTGGTCTCTCCATAAACAAGGTATTTTATGAATAAATTATCTAAAATTTGTACAATATTATATAAGGATGCCCATGCTACAAGAAGATTATATGGTGCACTTGGTTGAAGGTTGAGTTATTTAACTAACTATAGGGTTAAGGGTCAATTTCAACTGAATACAAATTTTTCCTCTCTTTTTAGTGGTGCAGCCATGTTATAGAAATCCTAGATGCTCCGCAGCTCGAAGGTATACATAAGCGTCACTTCATACAATAGATAAATGTTCATGGTCCAAAGCTAATATTTCCTCCCAACATATAATTATAATTAATGTACTTAATACAAGAGGCTAGAAGATTCAAAAGCTTACCCTTAGAGAAAACAGGGGATTGGCCGCTAAGTTGCTCCAAGACTTTTGCTGCTCTAGTAAGTCGATCTCCACTCTCACCGACGGAGATGTTGAGGACAAGCTTCTGGACCTTGATATCCCTCATGGGGTTGCTCAATTTCTTCTCTGAAGCCTGTTCTCATTGCACAATCAAAAATGATTTTTCAAATTAAAGGCAAAATACATATGATAAAACATCAATTCTTATGAAACGGAAATCGCTGAGAGTTACCATGGCGTTTCCGCTGGAAGATGTTACAGCAGCGGCAGCAGAGTAGCAAGGGTACTCAGAGGGCGGAAAATGTCGTAATAAACCCTAATCGTAGCTTAGTTTATAACTGGTACGATATGGGCCGCAGCTTGAGTCGGGTCGTGGGCATTTTCAGAATTACTCCCTCCGTCCAACTTTACTTAGCCCCTATTGACTTGACACAGGAATTAAAAAGTAATAAATGATAGGGGTAATTTTACCAAATCACCCTTTGAATATAATTAATACAATATATTGAAAAATGTAATAGGAAAATAACTGTAATTAATGACAAGGGTAAATTAGGAACTAAGTGTAAAATTATCTCTTGATTTCATAAATTGGACAAGTATGGTTGGACATCCTAAAATAGTATAGGGGTCAAGTAAAGATAGTATTTAGGGAAAATTACACTATAGTATTTAGGGTAACCATTTACAAGGGACTACTGTTCTACTTTTATAACCATTATTTTTAAAATATTCTCGCACATTTGATGTAATGAGAATATATATAATTTGATGATATAAAATAAAAGAGATTATGTATCGATGAAAATGTTTGATATCACTAAAGTAAACATATATTCATATGATAATAAAAAGGATGACATTACTTGATACAATCATAATATATAGATATCATATGAGATTAGAGTTTAATAAATAAAATTATGACTTTAATAATTAAATTGCGACTATAATAATTTTTCTTTTAAAAAAAGCTAAATCCTATGACATCAATATACTAATAGATTTTCACATAGGAGAAAGCTCAGTCATATGTAACATTGCTATGATATCATATATCGATGGAGTATTATAGAATAATGATACTGACGTCATACGCAAAATAAGAAAGAAGAAAATAAGGTAAGCGGACAAATTTATTTTGGTTGGCCCATTTCTAGTAAATAATTTCACAATTAGATTCATTTTATGTAATTTTTCCTAATATTTACATTTAATTTTGTCTAACTAGATTTTAGTTCGCAAAACAATCAGAAATAGTGATAGTTTGATGTGTTAATTAATAAATATAGTGGTAATTTGGATAATTATCAAATGTAACGAAAGTTTATGAAATTCATATTATATCAGTGATATTATAAAAAATACAAAGTGAATTGTCATACACTGGTATAAAAGGAATTTAGCTTTATGTGACACCTTTTTTATTTTTAGTCTGTTCCAAAAAGAATGTTTCTCATTATAATTAAAAATAATTTAACTTAATAAATTTTTATTTAATCTTTAATGAAATTATTCATAATTACATAAATATCTAAATATTGTTTTAGACCACAAGTTTTAAAAGTGTGTCTTTTTTTTTCTTAAATATCAAGTCAACTGATACCACATAAAATGGAATGAAAAAAGTATAAAATAATTTTTTGGACTTTTGCTCAAAATGATTTGTAAGACCCTTCAAGGTGAGCACAATCTAAATCTTAGCTCATACCTATATAAAGGGTAATTCATTTGTCAATATCGTTACCCAACGTTCCCTAAGTGATCAAATATATTACAAGAAGGTCTAAATCATCCTACATTCGAGAAATATGTTACAAACAATCCTCAAATTACGAATAAAATTCATAGAGAAGAATTAAGAAGAGAAAAAAAAACTATATTCACAAACATTTATTGATATAATTTATATTTCATCATATTTTATTATACTCACAATCATATTTTATTCATGATGATAATTTCATCATATTTCATTCTAACAATCTTTTATTTTGTTTTCTGATAGTTGTTAGCATATTAGGTTGGAACCATGATGAAATTAGAAAAGAAAGAGAATGAGAAAACAAAATAAAAGATAAAATTTGATATTCATTCATTAACATCAATCATACCTTACGTAATCATTTACAAAAAAAATTTATAAGCTTGCATCATAATTTTCGAGTTAAATAATTTTGTACTTCTTTCAAAATTTGCTTTTAATTTAAGACGAGCGATTTAAATATAAAAAATCTCCTAATAACTCATAACATTTTAACTTAAACAAACTCCTCTATAATAAGCTCACGTATTACCAATTTTCATAAATATTTTTAGAATTTGAGGGTCTTTCGGAAATAATCTCTCTACTTTTATAAGGTAATAGTAAGTTCTGGATACATTTTATCCTTCTCAGACCCTACTTGTGAGATGTTTATGTTGTTATGGTTTGTATCTTCCACAAAATGAGTCACGTGCAATTCACATGCTTGGTTCACCGTTACTTTTTAGACGGACATACTGATTTTTGGATCAAACTTGTTCACGTTTTGATACTTTTACTATGCATCCTCTTAATTACAACACATTAAGGATGTACTTGACATTTGATATACTTTATGGGTTTTCTTCGTAAAACTGGGTCGAAAGTTTTTTGAAATTTCCCGGCGGTCTTGCTACCGGCAGCAGCTGTCGGGGATTATTGGCTTAGCGAAAGTTCAGAAACTGGCAAAGAAAACTTTTTGAATTTTTCTCTCTCATTTCTAGCCGTCTGGTTAAAGGGCTATTGATTTCGTTCGTTGTTTTTTTTAGGTATTTACTCTTCTCAGTTATGCATTGTTCTTGGGTGCCAATCGGTGATTCTGTGTTTTTTAATATTTTCATAGCATTGTTCGTTTCCTTTCAAACAGCGATTTCATAAGCATTTGATATCTGTGAAGTATTTTTCTGACAATTCTGTTTGAAAAAATACTCACATTTGTCTGAAAAGTAGTTCAGATTTCAGGTGTAAACTGTTGGAGTAGATGCGGAGAATCAAAGATAAATTATCAATAAGGTTAATGAATGTTTGTGTAGCATCTCTTTGTAAAGCCAAACAATTGGAGAAAGCTGAAATTGTTATAGTTGATGGCATAAAAATTGGATTACAACCAGATGTTGTTACTTACAACACATTGATTGCTGCATATTGCCGCTTTGTTGGCATAGATGCTGGTTATTCCGTCCTTCATAGGATGAAGGACGCTGGAATTAACCCTGATGTTATTACGTATAACTCTTTGATTGCCGGAGCTACCAGATATTCCTTTTTATCTAAATGTCTCGATCTGTTTGATGAAATGCTTGAGATGAAAATTCTTCCTGATGTTTGGAGTTACAACACATTAATGGATTGTTTCTTTAAATTCGGAAAGCCAGAAGAAGCGTACAAGGTTTTTCAAGATATTCTTTTGAAAGATACGTCTGTTCATTCAGCAACGTTCAATATTTTAATTAATGGTCTGTGTATGAATGGATATGCTGAGAATGCCTTAATGTTATTCAGGAGTTTAAGGCGTCATGGATTTATTCCCCAGTTAGTAACTTATAACATTCTTATTCATGGGTTGTGCAAGTCAGGAAGAGGAAAAGTTGCAAGAGAGTTTCTCAACGAAATGGTAGAATCAGGTCACGTACCGAATGCAATCACTTATACGACAGTAATGAAATGTTGCTTCAGATATAGACAGTTTGAAGAAGGCCTTAAAATTTTTGCAGAGATGAGAAATAAAGGATATACGTATGATGCCTTTGCTTACTGTACAGTCGCCAGTATGTTGCTTAAAACTGGGAGGATAACTGAGGCCAATGAGTACCTGGGATATATTATTACAAGTGGCTTTAGCCTTGATATTGTGTCTTTTAATACTATTTTTAATCTATATTGTAAGGAAGGTCAGCTGGATAATGCTTATACATTGTTATATGAGGCAGAAAATGGAGGCTTGGAATCTGACAAGTACACCCATGCAATCTTGATTGATGGCTTGTGCAGGAGTGGTAATCTCCAAGAGGCCCAGCAACAATTGAACCGTATGAGTGTGACGGGCTTTGATTCTAACTTGGTTGCGTGGAATTCTTTTATCAATGGGTTGTGTAAAGCTGGTCAATTGGATTATGCTACACAGATATTTGAGTCAATGGATACGAAAGATTCTGTTACTTACTCTACCATAGTCCGTGGTTTTTGCAAGGCTAGGAGGTTTCGTGCAGCATCTAAGTTACTACTATCATGTATTAAAAATGGCATGAGAATTCTTAAATCAGATAAAAGAATTGTTATTGATGGTCTTCGTAGTTGTGGACTTACGCATGAAGCAAGGAAGGTCCAATCTAAAATTCAAATGGCTAAGCTTCTGCATTATTGATAAAGAATGGTGCTCAACTTTGTTACTGAAGTTTTAACCTTATTATTGGCTGAGGTTCTGCATTATAACGATTTTGTGGAAGTTGAAATTTAAGGGATAATGCAACTGATAATACAACCTATGTTAACCAATTTTAAGTGGGTAGGTGTATTCACTCCTCTTGTAAAATGCAAACACAATGACGCACCGTCAGTTTTGAGCAGACAATTGATAGCTTTTGGAGATTCTCTTCCGGATGAGATGGATCAAACATAAAAGTTATTTGCTCAGCTTACAAGGCACAGTTGCTCTATCTCCCAGGGAAGAACTAACTGGAGCTGCACAATCTGGTATGAGTTCATATAGGCATACCAAGGTCAGTACTAATCTCTGACTGTCTTTCACAATATGCTAGCTTATGCATTAAAGTTGAGCTGTGGATTATATTATTCTAATGATCAGTCAATCTTCCTCAGCTTGCTTGCTATACAAAAGATGTTGACAATTCAGGTTTGTCCCAACTGTTAGTTTCTACTGTTTTGAGTCCGTGATGTCTCTTCTTTTATGCAACTATCATTTGGATGGGATATTTTAGGTGATGGTGCAACTGTCCTCTGTCCAGGCAAGTGCATCTTCCAAGACCTTGTTCAGGGGAAAGTTGGTATTAAATTTTCTACCGTTGTGGAAAATGAAGAATTTAGTATACAGTGCTTCATGAATCAAATAGATGAGTTCTTTAGTCCTGGATCTTGCTTATTTTGGCCCCTTTGTCTTCCTTACAACTTCCATTTTTTACCACCTAAGATGCAGATATGTTATAATCCCTGCTGAGATCCTTGATATTTGCAGAAGCACTTGTTCAAGTTTCAATAGTCAGAAAATTTCCCTTAATAGAGTATAGACTACTTGAGTTTTATTTGGCGTAAACTTGTATTGTTTTTTTTCTTTTTTTTTTTTGCTAAATTTTTTTGACCTGATAAATTACTATTTCGCAGTATATCCATCTACATGCTTTTGCTTCTCCTGCTTTGCTTTGTTTTTCTTCTCCCAATTAAACTGAAAACTGAAATCTGAAATTTGTATAAATCGAAAAATTGGGACTAAGCCATTCCTATACTTTTCTGGATAGTGATCTTAGTTAGTCTTGCTCGGAGGAGTTGAGAGATAATGTGAAACAACCACCTCAACTAGTAGAGTTAGTCATTTGAAACTTGAAGGAGCGCTCCCTAAAAATCAGAGACCTAGGTGATATACAAGAAATTATCTGGTTATTACATCCTTTGTTTCATGTCTACATTTGCAAAAACTTAAAAGACTTCTTTCTTAGCATTTAGTTCATCAGATTGTCCACTCAGGAGAACCTGGTCAACTTTGGACACTCATTTAACTTAGTTGATCTAAAGCAGTCTTGATGGAGCCTTAATTGTTACTTTCTAGAAATCACTAAATTAAAGGGAATCATTTAGTCTTCCTCTATTAGCCAGCTATTTGATGTCAATTTTCATTTAGATGAATCAGAATTTTGAATTTTCCGCCATTCCGTTTGTTATTATATCCCGTTTGATGCATAGAGGAAGTCATTTACGGTTGAAATTGAGCTCTGTGGTGCCTTTCATTTTTCTTCTGTTCTTTGCTAAGTTAAGCATGGCTAGTCACTCCAGATTTCAGATATTATTTCTTCACTGACAACAAGAGTCACTCATGGAACTTATATTCTGAAGGTCATCCTTTTGGTTCGTGCAGGATTTTCGTTTTGTTTGACATGAATAATGAATGCATCTGAAGAACCAGAACTGGTGTACTGTTTTGTCCCTGGGGACTTTGAGATGTCCCTGAGTGGGTGAGGAATCCGCTCATGTTCTGTCCAAATATGTCTCCACTTTTTCCTGAGAAGGTGTCCCGTGAACCCAAAGCCTAGACACTGACGATGAACCCCTTTTAGTATGTTTCCAGCTTAGAACTTGATTCGATTTCTTGCATATGACATGTTCTCTCCTAACTTGGATCTTGGAAATTTAACCAACAGAAAATCTGAAAGGGTATACAGGTTCAATTTCAGTGGAATGTAATAGTCGAGATGCACATAAGAGCGTGGTTGAATCTTATTAAAAGTTAAAAGATAAATGAGTGGTGGATTGCTAAAGAAACGGACAAAGCAATGAAGAGTGACATCAAGTATTGACTAAGCGGAGAAAATGGTAGGGGAAAAAAAGGCAGAGAGGGTCCATGGCCAAGGAAATGAAAAGGTAGTTTGTCAGAATGCGGAAACAAGAGTAATGTAAATTGGTATTTGTTCATCGTGACATGTCGACGTGCCACCGCGATGGCTTTAGGTATGGAAGGCGACTGATTACTCTGCGCATTATTATTGTGCTGTGCAATATACAATCGGGTCATTGTGGTGGTCCATTACTTTCCCTATTATCTTTCCCTTTTTCCTTGCAATTGCCTTTCCTTTCTCTTTTTTCCTTTTCCTTTATTTTCTCCCTTCTTAAATCTTTCTATGTTCACTAGAACCCTGCTCTACAAACTGCCTACTAACTGTCTATCTTAATTTTTTATCAACATATTCTTTTATTTAACGATATGTCTTTAGTGAACTAAAAATATATTATGTCATATCTAATCACGTTTCTTCAATTCTCCTCTTGTCTTCCTTGACTTCTCCTCAATAAATTTAAGACATGCGTTTTTCATATATACATTTACCCTTTCACTAAGGTTAAGCGATATTGACTTTTATGTTAATTTGTAATTGCTACTATTAAATTAATTGGTCTAATGTACCCATCATTTTCCATGTTTTTATATTCTCTTCTAAATTATTTTGAACTGAGCATCAAAATTCAGACGCATTCATAATTCTCATGTGGGTATTACATTATTAGGTTATTAGATATTCTTGGTGATTCTATTCTTATACAAAATAAAGAAATAGTAGTTATTATTCCATTATGTATCACTCTCTTCATCACGTTGATTAATCATTATTCAATACAACTCTAGAAAGGTAGTTAAATGTTATAGCTGGCAATAGGATTTGATTGCTATGGCTAAATATAAGTTGCACTTTATAGCATTTCTTTGCGTAGAAGATTGACATTTCTATCTAACTTTTTGTATTGTATTTAAAAGTTTCAATCATATTATATGGGACACTATTTCTTGGTTCTCTTTTCCTTTTGATTTTCGTCTTATTGCGAGGAAAAACACTTAGCCACCTCTTCCATGGAGGAGGGGTAGAGGGCAAATTCATGGTGATTTTACGTGATTTCATTAATTTTTATAGGAATATATTAAAAAAATTCAAATTGTTATAAATATTTGATGCTGAAATCACAATTATGAAAAAAAAAGAAAATCTGAAAATGGGATTATGTTTGACGTGTTCCATTAACTCTGTCTTATGGTTTGACCTAAAAAGGACAATCTCTGATAATTGATGCTCTCCAATTAATAATGTTTTCCATAGATACGTTAGCCCTTTATCATTCCTTGGGCTGACAAGTACACAATTTTAAAAACAAGAAATAGGGCTGCCCATAAAATATTAAAAAATTAAAAATTTTAATAATTTGATATGGTATTCAAGAATAATTTTTTTGAATTATGGTATTTGGATTTGAGAGTATCGAATATTAAATTATTTATTTAATGAAGGTTATATAACGATATGTTCATTACTCATTAGTACATGTCTAAAGAAAATTTTAAAAACTAAACATAAATAATTCAAATATATATGTTTTTAGTTGTGTCAATTTTATTTTCTTGATGTCTTCTTAATTATTGATCTTCTATTATATCATGTCTTCACATAGAAAAATAGAAATATTTGGAGCAATAGCATTAATTTTATAATATAATTGACTACAACTTCAACTTCAACACGATATTACTGAATTTCGTACCAAACTAAAATTTGATCTATCAATTACTGAATTATCAAATTAAAATTTAAAAATTCAATATTTGATATCTACGATCACCTACTTGTAACAAGAAAGAGGAAAAGACTTTGTCGTAATAACCTTTTCTCTTTGGTTGCATCTTCCAACTTGGTGCACCATTCTCGTACTCCATTGGTCTTATTTGACACCTTTTAAGTTGGTCCTTAAAATAAAGAAAAGAATTATATAAAACCAAATAATATTACATTAATCAAAATGGAATAAATAATATTAATCGATCAAGAATAACAATTTCAATATTCTTCTTGAATTTTAGTCATTTTTTATATAATATATAGAAAAATCTTTCTCCTAAGAAGTATCAATTTATCTATTCATTTCCTCGAACATGTCTATGATATGCACAAAACGTGAGGAATACATAGTATTTGAGAGATAAGACGATGATCTTCTTGTCTTCTTCGTGGATTGGTACATAATTTTAATATTATTTGTGCTTTCTTCAACTAGCATTTTCTTTTCTTCTAGATACTTTGTAACAAAAATTAAGTATTATAGGAGAGTTAATTTGATTAATCTTCAAAGTTAAATTAAATTTAATATTTTAAATTTAAATATTTAAAAATTATATCAATTATATTTTTTCATATTAAGATAATAAAATGTATGTCTTGCATGCAACTTAACTCTTGGATAAACAATGTTGATCGTGATAAGTAAATATAAATGAAATAAGTTTTTGCATTTATAATTATGACTTTTAATTTGATTGGGAGTAAGTTATTTCACCATGTATATGAGATAACTTATTTCATTTTTAAGATATAAAATAATTCTACATTTTATTCTAAAATTATTATATTACCACAAATAACTCCTAAAGTATCTTTTATATAAAATACAATAACATGCCATGAAATTCTATAAATGGAGTTTGGGGAAGATAAAACGTACGCAGATCTTATCACTATCTCATAGAGATAGAGAGACTGTTTTTGAAAGATTTTTATCTCAAAAATATTATCTAAAGAGAGAAAATACTAGATTATGAAATTAAATGACTAGAATTGAAAAGTAAATAATAATTTGTAACAATAGTTCAAGTAACAAAATGAATGACGGGTAAATTTTTATATAAAATAAACGAAAAAGAGTAGCCGTCAGTATTCTGTCCTATACATAAAAATCCGAAAACTCCAACGTTATACAATATCCCCTCTTCAACAACCTTTTCCTAGTCTTAGCATATTCTTCCCTTTTTTCAAACCCCTACGCGCCTCCCTTAACCTACACGCGCCGCCCTGCAGAAGAAGATAAGAAAAAAGACCGTTGCTTTATGATTGGTGCAGTAGCATTAAGTTACTGTAGATAATGGGAGGAGTGACTTCTTCCATCGCTGCTAAGTTCGCCTTCTTCCCACCGAATCCGCCGTCGTACACGGTGGTTGCCGACGACGGCAAGTTTAGCATACCTGAGTTAGCTAGGAGGGATGGAGTAGACTTTTTGAAACTTCGTACTCGCCGTGGAAACGAAATCGTGGCCGTTCATGTGAAGCATCCAAAGGCATCCGCTACTCTGTTGTATTCTCATGGTAATGCTGCTGATTTGGGACAGATGTTTGAGCTCTTTGTTGAATTGAGCCTCCGTCTTCGTGTGAATCTCATGGGGTATTTCAATTAAGATTTCCTTCTCACCTTATTTCTGTTATCTGGGCTAAAACTTATTTTTTCTCTGAAGTCCTAGTTCTGTTTCAACTTTTTTTTAAAATTTATTTCTAGACAGCTTATGCAGTAACTGAAATTTGTAACTTCCATATTTGGATCACTTTTTTCTTGGATAAGAATGGATCCAAGGTTGGAAATATTGTTAGAACTCAGAAATTATATGAATATGAAAGTATATTTTGGGCCAAGACATTTAATGAGTAAAAATAAGACATCTTTAGTAGAACATATACCAAATTGAGAGTTTCGTTGAGATTTAACAAAATTTAAGAAAGTTTGAGTAAGTTTTTTGTTTTAATCTATGGTGTATGACACAGTCAAACATGTTTCTGAAACATTACTTACTTTATGCTGTATATTTCGATTCCCCTGTAAGGTGATAATGAGTTGAAACTACTGTTTTGTGTTGTGATTTTCCTAGCTTTAAGAATTCTTTGTGAGATTTTACAAAATTGGAGAAATTTTGAGGTAGTTATTTGTTTTAACCTATGGTGCATGACACACTGTCAAACTAATTTTCTGAAATGCGACTAACATTAGGCTATACATATTGACTCTCCTATAAGATGCTGATGGGATAAAATTGTTGTTTTTGTGTTGTGTTAATGTGTTTTGCCTAACATTGATGTTATTGTTGATACATGATTACTAGTGGATAATAAGTTGATAATCAAGTAGACTTTAGAAGCGAGCCAAGCTAGAGGTCCAGGAATCCAATTCAAGCGAGCAGCTTGTTTGGCTTTACTACTTTACTCTATACTAGATTTTATAAACTCGTGTTCATTTCCAATCTTCTGTGCAATTTGACCTATTGCGAGTTGCATCTGGAAGACCCTCATTGAAGTTAATATAACTAAACAGTGGGATTGCCATTTGGTTTCTCAGACCCTCCTAACTTTGCTCATATGGTTTCTTGTTTAGGTATGATTACTCTGGATATGGACAGTCAAGTGGAAAGGTTAGATACCTGCTTTCTTGGTCATATGTACTTGGCAGCTTTTTGTTCTCCGTGTTCATAAACTTAGCAGGGACAAAGAGAAAAATCTTACTGCCTTCACCTGTTTCAAGTTGTTACTTATTTAATAACATGATTAGTAGGAAGAAAATTGGCATCTGTTTTGAAAACTGGCTTTATCGACCAGCTCTAGAACTTGCAATGATATTTGTCAATGGAGGAGTGTGATGATAGATCTTTATCTTTTTGGACTTCATTAAAATTTCAAAAAATTAAAAGTAATGCTGCTAAGATATGGTAGAAGTCAGCTGTCAACATCAGGTCCTCATCCCTAAGCTTATATAATTGTTATATTAGTGTAGATTTATATTAAGGCATATCATATATCTGAAATTTTCTGCAACCCTCATGTAAAGATTGAAGAATTTCTTTCGGTAGATTTCTTATTTATTGAAAAAAAAAAAACTTTGTATCTAGATTTCTTACACGAAAGTTTAGTATAAAGCCCTGGATGATGTCAATCTTATATCACCTCCCCTTCAGACCTCGTATTAATCATCTGATGCCATTTGTCACCCTTGTTGCTACATGGTCTTAAACTTTTGAGTCCTAAGATTTTCTGAAGCAAAATCTGTTGTCAAAGAACAAATATCTTCTTATTTGTAGTTGCTCCAGTAATTTGTCACTGGCAATTTGGATGACGATATATGGAAATAATGCCAAGGCAAATCAGTCTCTAACTGATTCTAATAATGCAAAAGAATCATTTCCAAACCATAAGTTTGGAGATTACCTGTACTCAATTACTACAGAGGTTTTTCATCTATTTTTACAACATCAGAAAGTCAATTTAATATGGATATCACTTGGGGCTTTTTGTGATGAAGAATAACCATAAAGACAATGGTTTTCTTTTTTGCTCACTTGCAAATATACAAGGACTAGGCGGCTAATACTAAATAAGTGAAGTAGTCATCGTCTGACCAATCAGCTCGGACAAGAGACCGCACACACCCATTTTGTCTCACCCTAAATGGAACGACTCTGTTAGTTAACGTTGCGCTCCGACTTGAGTCCCCACGTCTGCTTTCTCCTCTGTAACTTCTTTTTGTTTTTGTGCTTTGAGCAGGAATATGTCCTATAATTTGAAAGCATTATTTGCAAGAACATACTAACATTGATTATTTTAAGGTAGCATCGCCACCGCATATGTTACCTATCCTTTTTAGCTTAGTTTCTCCTTTGTCAGAACAACAAGAAGTTGATGTGCTAACCAAACTAGTTCAGGATAGCTTAGTTTCTCCTTTGTTATACCAAGCACAAGTTGAAATACTAACTAACCAAACTAGTTCACGTAGTTGGGTCTGGGTAATTATCTGGACCTTTGCAATGCACTTTTTTGGACTTAACTGCTAGTTTTTGTTATGTTAAAAATTGTAGGTTTTTCTTTGTTCTGCTTATCAAAAAAGAAAAACTTTTTTTTCGTTCCTGGGAAGGAATGCGCAAGGTGTAGTGTCGGCAACAGACTTGTGTTTAGTTTGCTGTAACTGCTCTAAGAACGGGAGCTGTTTGCCATTGTTTATCAATGAACTCTTAAAAGCTTTAACATACTTTTTTAAAAATCTTAAGGAAGAGTTTGCTTGCCCTGTTTGTACAATGACCAATGATGTATCTTTCACTTCTTCATTTAGTGAACTTCCATGACAAACCGTGACTAGAATTTCTTTTAAGCCTAATTTCCTTCACGAAATCCATTTATGACTGAAGTTTTTTTTTTGTTTTTTTTTTGTATCTTCTTCTGCCTCTACCATGTGCATTGTATTATGTTGCAACACATCACTTGTCTTGATTTTCTTACCAGATTTAGGTAGATCCTTGAGTCTGCACTTTGCTGTCCCTCAAGTATCTTTTTAAGGGAATATTAATATTGCTTATCATCATCATATGATAAAGTGAAAAACATATGCCTTATCAAAGTTCTGACGATGCTAGAAGAGCTAGAGCCATTGAGATTTCACCAATTTGGGTTGTACATTCTTAGAATTTTTTTTAAAAAAAAGGAAAAGTTTAAATCCGTAATGAAAATGGGGGATTTGTTCATTCTTAAATTTTATTCATGGCTTCTAAACCTGAATGAATACTTTGTATTACCTCATTTCTTTAGTTTCTAGATGCTGGCAACCATGCTAGGTTATTTGGGCATGTAAAACTCAGTGTTATCAAAAGCAAAAAATGCAAAAAAGCTCTAAGGGTCCGTCGGAGCTTTCGTTCAAAGCGCAAATAAAGCGTGGATTTAATGAAAAAAAGGCGCAAGGGCAGAACAAAAATACAAATATACTCCCTTTGTCCCAATTTATATGGTTTTGAGTTTTGAGATTCAAACAAACTTTCTTTGACTGTAATTTTTTCATATATTTTTTTAAATATCTTGAATTATCAATTATTGTAACTTCTAGTACTTTTTAGTGGTTTTCAAATATGTAAATTTTATTTCAACAAATTAAATATTTCATACCCGAGTTCATGGTCAAAATTAAACTTGTTGAGTCTCGAAATTCGAATTCTGCCACATAAATTGGAATTGGAATAGAAGGAGTATATATTTAGTCCAAGACTAATAATTACAAGTATGAATGACAAATATATGAACAAATTGAAATATCAATTGATTAGTGTCGCCTCTTCAGAAGAGACTTATTGGCAAGTAAGTATGTCTTGGAACCTTGATGACGATACTAACACATACATTAAGCAAGGCGAAGCGCTCAACACGTTTTGAGCTTCACGTCAGGGCTTAGGTGCATCTATGACAACTCTGGTGGAACTTTAATTAGCATGTTGTTTTGGGCATTAAAACTTGAGTTTCTTTCTTTACAGAGACTTAATGTTATTAACAAATTTGTGTGAGACCTTGCACAGGTTTATAAGTAAGTTTCAGTTTGTAATCTTGCATTTTTCATTCATTGCATCATTTGGGTTTCATATGGGTCCCTTATTGCTGTTCACTGTTTAAATTATAATGAAATTATCCTTTCTCTGAAGCAGCCATCTGAATGTAATACGTACGCGGACATTGATGCAGTATATAAATGCCTAAAGGAGCAATATGGGGTCAAAGATGAACAGCTAATACTCTATGGTCAATCTGTCGGCAGTGGCCCAACTGTTGATCTTGCATCGCGAGTACCCAATTTACGAGCTGTTGTTTTACATAGTCCAATATTGTCCGGTGTAAGAGTTTTGTACCCTGTCAAGCGGACATATTGGTTTGACATTTACAAGGTAAAATACTCTCAGTGGTTATCAGTACCTAATTTTTTTCCATCTCCACCCATAAAATCTAATTTCATTACTCCAACTTATTTCAGAATATTGACAAGATTAGTGCAGTGAACTGTCCTGTTCTGGTCATTCATGTAAGTTTTACTTCTTTTCAATGGTTATTCCAAAATTCCATAATTTTCAATATCTTCAAGTTCAATATATTTGCAAAGCCTTTGCAGTGGAGGTGGGTCCGGGAAAGGTGGTTGGGCAACTGTTCTGGTACTGGTTAATATAATTACTGTAGATCCTTTATGCGTTTGTAACTCCCAAAGGTTCTGATTCTTTTGCCGGCGAATAAATTATGTTAGAACCCTTTCTGCCTCTGAACATTTACTCAAAAGGATTTTAACACATGTATAGGGAACAGCGGATGAAGTTGTTGACTATTCCCACGGGAAACAGCTGTGGGAGCTATGCAAAGAAAAATATGAACCTTTATGGATAAATGGAGGTGGACATTGCAATCTTGAACTTTACCCAGAGTACATCAAACATCTAAAGAAATTTGTTCTTGGTCTTGGCAAACCAAAACCTGCTGCTAATGGTCCCCAGAAAACATCAACAGAGTCTGACAATCAGAGTAAACCTGCTGAATGTGGTGCAACAGACACATTTGACCTGAAACCTGATCTTCCTGAAATTTCAAGGAACAGTTTGGACAGTCGACTTGAAAAGACTAAGAAGTCAAACAAACCTGAGAAGTCTCGGATGAGCACAGATCGTGTTGACAGGTTTAGGAGAAGAAAGGGCTTAGTGTGGTGATTCCCTAAATACAGAGGGAAAATACCTATTAATTAATCACCAGTAACCTGCCTGAGAAGGTATATGTGCCTGTTTATGCAAACAAGGGATGAGCTCTAACTGCAGTTCCTGTGAGTGTAATTGTAGGTGTAAATGGTTTGAGTTATCTGTGCCATCAAGAGATATAGTGGTGACGGAGAAATAAAGTAAGTAGTGCATTCCTTTTTCCCCCTGTATAATCAAATGTAACATTTTGACATGAAAAGCTTGTAGTTTTATACTCATATGAGCTTCCATACTTGTATATTATGCAAGATGTGCAACTGTAGGGGCAGAAGCTCTTGGATGTATCATCGCCAGTGTGTAACTGTTTGCCAAGGAAATTCATTCCATATTTTCGTAACAAATTCTCTTTTCAATTCTCTCAGTAATAGCTGTCCTTTTTAGTTACTGTTTTGGAGTAGTTCCAGGATTAGCAGCATCTTATTTTTCTTCCTTTTCTTCTTTAGCTGTATGATATTGAGGTTGGAATTTGCTCAAGGTATTTAACTACCCTACCAATGGAACAATTGTGGTGTGTTTCTGTACCTCCTTTTAGGAATTGCTCATTGATTGAGTTACCAACTATAGGCATTTAGTTCCCAGCTTCTCTGGTAGTTAGTTCTATTTGGCTTCCTTTTGTTTCAGTGTCAGTTTACCTGTAAAGCTGAAACAGCATAATGTGTGTGGAAGTAGTTGATTTTGTTCGACATATCATTATTGCCAGCAGTCAAATGAATCACAATCATACAAGGAGAGGTGGAGGCGGCGATGGTTCACTACGCGTTGAAAAATTTGCTGCTACAAGTTAAAGATGAATCAACCTACTCTCTTTTTTCTCCCTTTTGGTGTCCTTTTAGGTTTTTTGAATGAGTCATACTGACTAATAAGCTCTAGAGAAATGACAATTTAGGACTTCTTAATCCTTGGTACTGCATAATTTAACTGTCAAGAAAATATTTCTTTAGCAATCTTTTTTATGGTTTGGCGTTCGAATTTTACCGTCTTATCTAATAAATCTTCAACAAACAGAAGTGAGCTTGTCTTATATTTTGTAATGCTTTTCCTATTATTTGCAACTTTATTTTCTTTTCCAAGCTATGCGTTACTTGAGTCTCTCGGAAACAGTCTCTCGGAACTTTTGTTGTTGTAAAGATAACGTTCTCATAACAACAAAAATGGTTTTACTCCACACATTCATATTTCAAGAGTCAATGCTTGACTTCGATTGCTAGAACTTGATATGAAAAATCGACAATATTACTCGGGCTATCTTTCTTCGTCTTCTCTGTCCCTTATAATTCCTCATCTACAATAGTATAAAGTTCTTTTGCACTATTACCAGTTAGTTCTTCTTTTTCTTGGTGCTAATTTCTCTAATCAAGCAGAAATGCATCAAGAACTCCACCCATACTTTTTGTTCTTCATTACCATAACCTTTATCTTGATCTACATCCCGGGATCTCTCTGTCAAGATGACGAGCAATTCATCAGGTGTAGTGAGCCGTTTCGCTGTGGCAACATGGATATAGATTACCCTTTCAGGGGAGAGGGCAGGCCAAATTACTGTGGTGGTCCTTCAAGTTTCGAGATCAAATGCGAAAATAACATCCCCAAAATTGCTTTTGAATCAACAACATATAAAGTGATTGGGATCAACAGAGATAGTAGAATTCTGACCCTGGCTAGAGATGATTTACTGAGTAATATTTGTTTGGATAAACCTGAGAACGATTCCTTGGATTTAAACACTTTGAGCTATGTTTCCAGTGACCAGAATATTACTCTGTATTTCGGCTGCAGAGTCCGCCCTGGTCAAATCTCAACTTCTTCATATACGTTCATTTGCAGTAGCAACCTATTTGGTATATACACGCTGACTGGCGTTCGCTTCAACTTCTCTCTGGTAACATGCCAGGACGAAATAATAGTTAGGGTCAATCAAACGAATGCTGTGGCCTTAGCCAGTCCTACAGCTTCAGAGGAACTTCTGAAAACAGCCATTGCTGGCGGTTTTTCAGTAAGTTGGAGCACAAGTATTGATTCAAAGTGCCTACAATGCGACAGATCAGGTGGAAGATGTGGATCCTATCCAGATTCTACAGCCTTTGCTTGCCATTGTGCAGATGGTACTCGTCCAACGGACTGCAACGACGGACAAAACCAAGGTGGCGCTAATCTTCTCTACTTGTCTCAATTTGACTCGAATAAATAGCTATGTTTCCTAGATTCCCTAGTTCATGTATAAACCATACATGAATATGCTCGTATCAATTTACCAACATATGAACTACGAAAATTGGCATATGATGAATCTAGCTTATATCCAACATCCCCCTTTAACCTATATTCATCACTTGGAGAGATAAATAATTCGATCTTCAAGGTCTTGTGAAGGTATTCAAAACCTGGTCTCATGACTTTCATGCTCAACTTTCTTGGAACTTTCTCTACATTCACATCTAGTGCATCGTTGATAAGAGCCACAATTTTCATCTTCCTGTCTTAGAGAAAACCTTTGCTTGGAAAGCATATACGACATAACTTTTTGTTTTGGTTTAATCTTTCTTCATTGATTTGCAAAGATCAAGTCAATAATGGTCGTGGTGTTCAAGTCCTTTTAACTCTTGTGACACGAGAATGCAAAAGTTCATGGTGACTCTTCTGGATTGCGAATGACCACTGACTAGTCATTCATTAATTCACCCTTTTCTTCTCAGTTCTCTCGCTCCAGCTTTAACTTCATTTTCCTTTTGTTGTTTCTGTTGAAGAGAACACCTTTCACCCCATTTTGAAACTGACACGGTTCACTTGAGTTGTTCATTCCTGATAGTCCTTTGTAGCTGCGTTCAGCGGAAATCCTGAAATGAGTCATAAGTTCTCAAGCTTTGACACATATTGCAGGTTCAGGAAAAGGGTTTAGCATTTCGAAGAAAGTTGCAATAGGTAAAACATCCCTCTGTGGCTGCATCATTCCCTCAATCTGCTTTTCTGCATTTGTACTTGATCCATTAACCATATCTATATGCAGTTGGTTCAGTTGGTATCGCAGGGTTGGTCCTAATATCAGTTTCAATGATCTATTGCCTCAGAAGTCGAGGGTCATGCTGTAAGCCACTGATTTCTTGGAATATCGAATCACAAGATCACAAAATTGAAGAATTTATGAGAAACTACGGATCTCATGCTCCAAAGCAGTACAGCTACTCAGATCTAAAGAAAATAACAAACTCGTTCAGCCATAAAATAGGACAGGGAGGATTTGGTCAGGTATACAAAGGAAAACTACCTGATGGTCGTACAGTAGCTGTAAAGGTCCTGACGGAAACTAATGGTGATGGAGAAGAATATATAAACGAAGTAGCCAGTATAAGTAGAACTTCCCATGTTAACATAGTAGGGCTTTTGGGATTTTGTTACCAAAGGAATAGGAGAGCCTTAATCTATGAATATATATCCAATGGTTCACTGGACAAATTTCTCAACAGCAGAACATCTACCACAACTTGTCCCTTGGAATGGGCAACATTGTACAGTATCGCAGTAGGGACTGCTCGAGGTTTGGAATATTTGCACCGAGGTTGTAACATAAGAATAGTGCACTTTGACATAAAACCTCACAACATTCTCTTGGACCAGGATTTCTGCCCCAAAATATCTGATTTTGGCCTCTCTAAATTGTGCGAGAGAAAGGAGAGCATTCTATCAATGTTGGGTGCCAGGGGAACTGCAGGATACATTGCTCCAGAAGTGTTCTCTAGAGCATTTGGACACGTCTCCCACAAATCAGATGTCTATAGCTACGGCATGCTGGTTCTTGAGATGGTTGGAGTGAGAAACAATGTTAACGTGAGCCAAACTAGTGAAGTATACTTTCCACAGTGGATCTATGAACATCTTGAGCAGGGGAAGGACCTAAGTCTACAAGGTATCATGAACGAAGAAGATGAAGAAATAGCACAGAAGATGATTTTAGTTGGCTTGTGGTGCATTCAGACCAAGCCGTCAGATCGACCAGCAATTGGGAAGGCAGTCGAAATGCTGGAGGGGAGCCTTCACTCCCTACAAGTTCCACCAAACCCTGTCTTGTCTTCTCCAACAAAATACATCCCAGAATCGCTTACATCAACATCCACAACGACCTAGGAAATGAGGTTTGTTTCTGGATCCAAGTATCTTTTCCGAGTTAAAAAACAATGGATGTAAAAATGTTATTATATTTTACTCTAGTTCAAATGCAAGTGTTGATCAATTTAGTGGGAATATTATCCCAAGGTTGATCACAACTGATGAAGGTTTAAAGCCATTAGGCTCACCTGATGCAAGTGGTCAAAGATAATTGAGAACAGAGACGGGATAATCTGGTTCCCTGAATCACAAAACTAGTTTCAATGCATTGATAAAATTATTGCCAATCGGCACTAAACAGAGGGACACAAATTTCGTATTTACGGTGGTGTCACCAAACATTCCAACTCATTTAGTTAATCTAGTTGTGTCATACAATGCATGTGCCAACGGAAATGAAGCCTCTAAGGCTGCCACCCAAATTATATATGTACCGTCTCCTGCTGTAAATGAGCAGCCACAACCTGACCACATTTGTTTTGATAAGTTACACTAACACCTATTTCGTAGTCTTGTGGTAAATGAAGGATAAAGCCATCGGCACTACACCCTGGATTGATGATCACCAAATAACAATGAATCCTCTAACACCCATCTCACGCTGCATCAGAACCATCTTTTACTGCAGTGTGGATTTTCCACGTCTCAATTTTGCTAAAATGAACTTAATTTTACCAGTCAATGTGTTGTAAGAACTGGTCCTTGTAATGCAATCTTCCATTGAGTAGTAAATACAAAACATGTCTGCAGTAGTTCAAACCTGGAATTGGCACAATATCACAAAGTTGCTGCAAGAGAGGAGGAACAGTGTCCTTGAAAAGATCAGCAGCGGAATTAATGTTTACTGACTCCATACGATATGGAACAAATCTCTGTAGTATGTTCATCTTTTCCCTCCTCCAAATGTCTGTATTATTGCTTTCGAGTGTAGAGGTGGGCCTACCTAATGCTTCGACAGGTATTTTCCTGTAATAAAGGTCATGGGACTTGAGGTCTGAGTTCTGGAATTAAATGAAAACAATCTTAAACCTTACTAGATCAGCAACAAGTAGAAGTCCTTTGAAATATGTCTATGCTGTAATGATAGCAACGTTATTCAATCAATCTGTTGCTCATCTGCAAGTCCACCACCATCCTGCCACACAAGATACAGATAAGTGAACTGTTCATGGTTAAGAATTTGACTGTCCCAGTTCTACAAATATGAAAAAACGTTCAGAACTATTAAAACCCAAAGCGAAGCACCTTGACCTAGTAGAGGACATAAATTTGGCTGATCGAATGAGAGTGACAGGAAAAGACAGCAAGAGAAATGACGAATACATTTATTGAATGACACACCTAACCCAGCAAAAATGCTACCAAGGGATAAATTAACTAGAAAGTAGCAAATTCTTGAATCTCTGGAGATTCTTCCAACACTGAAACTTTGCAGGTCGAAATGGTTTTACAGTAGTAAATTACAGAAGGCTCATTTCGCGAGCATCAAAACTTCCTACGCATTCGTGCACACCAAACCTCAGTGCATGGTGCACTAGTGCAAAGTCCCATGGTGTGGAGGAATTCATCAGCTCTCACCTTCGCTAAGAAGGTGCAGTCCTTGGCATCTTATCATCTACTTGCATTTTTTAACACATGGTCACAGGATATGTAGTATCCGCAATTAAACCTTGTCTTCAGCTCAGTTTTGGGATTCTAAAGCCACTGATATCATATATCTCAGACTCTCAGTACAAAAGGTTGGAACCTTAACTGCCAAAACTCAAAAATTATATTTTAGCCTCATCAAAGGCATAACTTTTAGGAGATCAACACCTCTTCAAGTTAAGATGCAGCTTCTGCAATCTCATAGTTTAGAAATTCAAACCTCCATATTTCAGACTGGATTTTCCAAATCCAAAATTAAGCTGAACCAATATGAGGCAGCTATATCTCTAACTTTACCAAAAAAAACTTTAAAACAATACGAGGCAACTATATAGCAAGGTTTAGCCAGGATGTATTGGGTCATTGACAGCCAAGGGAAGACCCAAAAATATCTTTCTTATGAGTGGAAAGAATAAAAGATACATGTAATAAATCATTTCCTTTTTAAAAAGTTAGGCATTGATTTGAAATGTCAAACAACAGCATACCCGGTGAAAATCCCACAAGTGGAGTCTGGGGAGGGAAAAATGTACGCATACCTTACCACTACCTCTACAGAAGCTATTTTCGAAAAACCCTCATCTCAAAAATCATCCCCAAAAGCAGAAAATACTAGATATGAAACGACTAGAATGGACAACAAATGAAAATATAGAGTGACAATTAAAATAACCAAATAAATGACGGACAATAACAACACAATATACAACGACACGACTACTAACCTACTATAACCCAAGGCTTCTAATCTTCTACCCTAATACGTCTACTCTTTTCTATCTAAGGTCATGTCCACGGAGATACGAAGTTGCGCCATATCCTGTCTAATCACCTCCCCCCAATACTTTTTCAGTCTACCTCTACCCCTCCGCGTAACTCCTAAATCCATCCTCTCGCACCTTCTGACAGGAGCATCAACACTTCTTCTCTGCACATGCCCAAACCATCGCAGTCGCGCTTCTCTCATTTTGTCGGCCACAGAGGTCACCCCTAACTTCCCCCGAATGATCTAGAAATGTCAACAAGTTAACAATTTTTTCAGGCTGCAAACCATCAGTCTAGTATTGAAATAAAACAGAGCTAAAATATCATGATACCGACAGCATATCTTTAAAGGTAAGAAAATAAGATACCTGAAATTCTGCTATGTCTAATTAGGAGAATCACAAAGTTGCACAGTTATCCCAAAAGTGAAATCCCAAGATGCACTTCCACCTCAAAATTTTTAATAAGTATAAGGATCATTATTCAAGGGCTCTCAAAGCAATAGTCCTTATTTCCCCATAATACTCAGCTAGCTAATGGGTGAATTCTCTTTGCGCTGATGTATGTAGACCATGTCAAGACAGAGATCAAGAGCAACAGTAATTATGACAGTGCCACAAGCTTTTAGATCTCCCCCATTTAACCAAGCTTTTCTGTATATTCCACCTGCAAAAGACAATAATCCACAAATTTCAGCTATTAAAACTGGTAGATTCACCTAAGATACCATTTCAAAGCCAAAGATAATAGTCAAGACTAATTTTAAAAATGGAAGGCAAAGGCAATCAGTAGACAAAGAAGAACTTTAACAGAGACAGAAATTACCAATTTGCACTTGAGATCAGAGATTGCCTGCTCCATTTGATGTGCATAGAACTTCAATGACTGAAAGAACAAAACAAATCTCAGATCCAGGATCTATAACAGTAAAAAAACTACAAAACAAATCTCAGATCCAGGATCTATAACAGTCACAAAACTAAGGACTAAATAAACTAGCCATAAGATGAGAAGACTCACTCCGAGTCTCTGCATCTCAAGAGAACGACATAAAGCTTGTCTTTTGTTTAGAAGATTTTGAGGAACCAATTCCGGCCGTCTATAGTTCTTTCCCCGATAAATAATTATCGCATGGCCTTCTTTAAGTTTGTCTACAGAAATTAGTATTCCACCACTTTCTGTCTCCAGGAGCTTTGCAGTATGAATGACCTGAGAAAAGATTTTCTGCATTGTGATCACCTTAATAACTTCTCTGTGCTTCCAATGCTGATGGAGACCAGCTAAGACACCATCAAAAACACCACGTCTGCCTGAAGTCAAATTGAGAAAGTAGATTTGAGGCGACCGAGTGATCACAAAAATAGTTTTATCATAGGAAAAAGCCGCAACATTTCTCAAATTTAAAAGATCCTAAGCAATTAGTAGTTATCAGATAGACACATTGTTGTCAAGTATTGGAATGAAATGGACCTGAATAAAACGGAATTGATATGAAGGATTCATAAAGTTGGCTCAACTAGTTCGGGTTGAGGCATTGTTATCGAGCCATGAATAATATTGAGGAAGCACTTTTTTTATGCAAGTCCAACTAGAGAATATGACAATTAATAGTTCACTTCTTTTGTGGAACTATTTAAGATGTGTAATGGACAATCTATCTGTAGAAGACTCTCAAGGTTTCAATCGCAACTCAGCTACAGGTTTCATAGTTTGACCAAGAAAGAGAAGACAGAAAATATCGCAAATGTCTACTCACCAAGAACTAAACTCCTGTCCATCTTCAATCCTATCTGCCTAAGAGATCGTCTCTCTTCCTGTGTTAAGATTTCTATATCTTCATCCTGTTTGGCAGGTCTCCACGCAGCATTTAGCTTTCCCAATGCTTTAGATGATTTTTCAATCTTCTTCTTAAGCTGCATGATAGAGAAGGAAAGTGTTTCATTTGCTTCTTAAAACATTGGAAGTGAAAAAAGAACAGCTGATATCTTACAATGTCAAGGCTGCGCTGTTTATTCCTCAGTTCTTTTTCTAATTTTTCCTTTTCAGACATTAATTGAACATCAACCGCAGATTTCACCTTTTCAGGTTCTGCAATTGTCTGGAATTCTGATAAAGTCCCGACCTTACTACTGCTCATTAATACTTCAGTAGTGATTGGAAGAGTTTCAATTGCTTTGGATCGTGCAACTTCTTCCTCGAGCTGACATCTTGTGAGCTCCACCTCCCTCTCAGCTACAAGGCTTGCAACTTGAGAAGGAAGAAAATCCTTGCCTCTATATAGGATTATAAAGAACTTATTCCGCAATAAAAGGACTCCTCCTGTAAGATACTGAAAAAAAAAAGGCTGAGCATTTTATCAGAATCTTATGGGCAAAGCCACTGATCTATAGCCAACACGCGCAAACTTTTCTTTCATTTAGCTTCTACCATTGCTTAAAAGAAGGCCCACTATAGCTCTATGGAGATTTTGTAGCTAAAAGAAGCTAGAAAAAAATATGATGCAGACTCGACCACTTGGGACGACGTTAGGCAGGCACCCCTCCAAAGAAGCTAGAATTGATGAAAAGAAAGTCAAACATGCATATTCTAAAAAAGAAGCTTCAGTCAATTCAGTAATAATGGAGCACTTTCAGGAAATGACTTCTGTAACAACTTCCAGGAACGAGGTTTGCATGGCAAAACCAGATTCCTTTCATTGGTTAAAATAGTCAGGCTCTGAAATGATTTGTCAAATATGTTTAATAGATACTAATTATGACAACATATCAGTCAAGAGAAACCAAAACACAACACCACCACGCGCCGGCCAAAAATTCAAGTTTTGCTTTCTCCACAACCAATTTTCAACACCAATTTATGTAGCATGAATCACAGTTCCACCGAAAATGCGCTTTTTCCAGTTGTCAAAGTGTTTTCAACACCACACAATTGTTTACTATGAAACACTCCCAACATTCATAATCACAATGAAAGTACTCTTAGCTGAAACATTCACCACCAAGCTTCCTAAACTCAACTCTGGCACCAGTGCCCAGACATATTCACCAACAAAACTTTGAAACCATCTATATTAGCTACTTAAGTCCTCTTTTGTATTTTGCAATTTTGGTAGCTAATTCAATCCTAAATTATTTTCCCCTTCTGCAAAAGAAGAACTAATAGCATAGGCCAAAGGCCCCACTCATGGTAAATCCTTGCCATAATCCGATGGGAAGAAATGGCCTAGAGCTTTTTCACTCTTCAGGAATATCAACCCTTATCTCCAAGATTTTCACCCAATTCATTGGCTTCTAGGCTGCACCCTTGGTGCTGTAGTTAAATTTGATCATTATGTATGAATAGGAAGAATTGAGAACATTAGAAGGATGCAAATGGGTATTAAAAGAGAGTAACTTTAAAATTGAAAAACTTTAAAACCTCACCAGTCCCTGCTCTGCCCTACTTCTATCCCTAATTTCATAGAGAATCAAAATAGGGGTTCAAACTGAAGAAGAGAACCTATTTTCTTCTACTATAACAAACGACATGACGAAGGCAAGATAGCTATATGAAACAGAGGGCAGTTAACAGCCATTCTCCTCCCATTTTCTACTCCACTAAGATGCCTAGAAATATAGCTGATGTCATGTAACCATAAAACAAGCTTGCTATCTATTAGGACAGACTCATCTATTGCTCAAGAAGTTGACTGCAATTGATTGAGAAAATATAAGGGTGATAAATACAAAGTGCTGTGACCAAACTTACCTTCAACTCATTTGCCATTAGCTCATTGCTAGTATTTGGAATTCCCCACTTCAAAGCTATCTTTGCTATATGACATTTCTCCCACAATTTTACAACTGCTGCAGCCAAGCCTTGCAGTTTTCTGTTTCTCCCTTCATGTCATGTCATGAAAATTAATTACTATCTCAAACAAGACAAACATAGTCATATAGTTGCACAAGGTGCATGACCTATTGCATCAAAATGAATGCTCAAAACTTTCATAAATCCACAATAAAAAAATGCCGAAAAAGTACAATTACCTAAGTTATTATTCATGTGCAGCAAATACCTAACAACAGTTGAGAGTGTACATGTATAGTGTTCTAGAGACAAGGGCGGAAAGAAGGGATCTGACTTGTTTTCTCTTTAAGCGCAAGAGGTGTAAAAGGTAGATCCTTTTGATATATTTATCTACTATCTCCATGCAAATTTTACCATTTTAATTCCTAGGGTCAATATGACCAGATATTGGGAGGGAAGCAGTTGAGGGAATAAAATATAAGACACTGAGAATATGTAAAAGTCAATATTTAAACAAGTCTTAGGCAAAGATAATCCTTTTGACACCTCATATGCAGATGTGACAATTCTATAGAATAGAGACAATCCTTACAATAAAAGGCACCTCATAAAAAAACTTGCAAATGACAAACACCGTCAAAATTCAGAGTTGCAGATTCAGATATCCTGTTTTCTTTGACGAAAGCAACCCACTACCCTAATTGTTTTATGATATTATATGTCCACTTTCTAAATGTATAGACAGTCAAACTCGGCAGAAGCATTTACCACAGTTAATGTGCCACTGGCAATTTATCTTTCTTGACATGAACATAAACAGCATAATATCACACATAGCAAATGTCATATAAGCAAACTACAGTTACATAACAGGAATATTATCGATGATAAAGATGCCTCAAGTGTCAATGGAGAAGAAATCACAGAACCCGAGGAGATTAAGAGAGAAATTGTTGAATATTATGAGGAGCTATATTCAGAAACAGAAGAATGGAGACCTCAACTTGACATGAGAGGTTGCCCTAGAATTGATACAGAGGATTGCAATTTTTTGGAAGCCCCATTCGAGGAACAGGAGATATTGGATAGTATCAAGGCTTGTGCAGGAGATAAAGCCCCTGGCCCAGATGGATACACAATGTCTTTCTTCTGTCAGTGTTGGGACATTATCAGAGATGATCTGGTGGCCACCATGCAGAACTTTTATGAAAGAGCTACCTTTGAGAAGAGCATTAATGCAACTTTTGTGGCACTTATCCACAAGAAAGTAGGGGCCATCGAGCTAAATGACTTAAGGCCATCAGTTTGGTGGGGGGTGTTTATAAGATCATTTCAAAATTATTGGCAGAAAGATTAAAAAAAGTCATTCATAAGCTAGTTGACAGGCAACAAATGGCTTTCATAAAGGGGAGACAGATATTGGATGTTGTATTGATTGCTAATGAACTGGTGGATTCAAGAGAGAAATGTAAAAAGCCAGGAATTTTGTGCAAGCTCGACATCCAGAAAGCATATGATAATTTGAACTGGAATTATCTGATTACTATGTTGCGGAAGATGGGTTTTGGTGTCAGATGGATAAGGTGGATCAACAGATGCATAACCACAGTTAGATTTTTAGTTCTGATCAATAGAAGTCCTACTGGGTTTTTTACCTCCCAAAGGGGACTGAGGCAGGGAAATCCAATCTCCCCTTTTTTGTTCATCCTAGCAATGGAAGGACTGAGTAATCTACTTAACACAACAAAGGTGAAGAATTGGATCAGAGGTTTTCAGGTGCAAGATAGGGTAGATAATACTCCGGACATCACTCACCTCCAGTATGCTGATGATACTTTGGTTTTCTGTGAAGCAGTGAAGGCACATTTCCTGATTCTAAGGGCTATCTTTATAGTGTTTGAAGTTGTTTCAGGACTACACATTAATTGGG
This sequence comes from Solanum aculeatissimum, assembly GCA_038996855.1. NCBI lineage: Eukaryota > Viridiplantae > Streptophyta > Magnoliopsida > Solanales > Solanaceae > Solanum > Solanum aculeatissimum. The sequence continues at coordinate 30,683 of JBCEWC010003240.1, forward strand.
GGAAAAGTTATATTTACCCTATCAATGAAGTAGCTCAAATTGAAGATTTGGCACTTACTTTGGGGGGGAGAGTAGGGGAACTACCCACAACCTATTTGGGTATGCCCCTTGGGGCTAGAAGCAAATCAAAGGGCATTTGGAGTGGCGTGATAGAAAAGTGTGAGAGGAAATTGGCTAACTGCAAAGGTCAGTATCTATCCAGAGGGGGAAGATCAACTCTGATCAATAGTGTGCTGGATGCTATGCCTACATATATGATGTCTGTCTTCCATGCTCCAGCCTGTGTGGTTCAAAGAATTGATACTATCAGGAGAACGTTTTTCTGGCAAGGTAATGAAGATAAAAGAAAGTACCATCT
>JBCEWC010003241.1:0-31037 GCA_038996855.1 Solanum aculeatissimum
CTCCAAGGGTCCATACTCCTTTCCGTCAAACCATGTGCCAACATGGGATATCTCCCAAGATGGGATTGACTTGTTATTTATCCTCTTGTTGAAGGGTTGACTAGGGATCTACCTGGTAAGTAGTCCGGATCCGAGTGGTAGCTCGCTCGGGTCTCCTCCGATGTCGATTGGGATCACATTCCCACTATGATATGATCTTAGGTTTTATTCCATGCATCATGGCATGCCATATTGTTATGATATACTCCTTTTTTGGCTATGTGCATTCCTTTCGTATCACTTGTCCACTTATCATCTCGTTTGGTCATACTATATTGTCATATGCATTGCATCCCCGCATACTTAGTACATACTTTGTGCTAACCCATACTTTTTATCTATATGTTCTAACCATGTAGGGACCGGTGATGACTTCTATCTTCCATTGGACAACTAGTGACATCCTTAAAGCTATTTGCTTGTGGTGAGCCCTTTTGTTCAAGGGCAATAACTACTTTTTATCTTCCTTGTATTGTTTATTTCGTTATTTCATGTATTGAGGGTGAGCCCCAAACTATGTCGAGGCCCCTCTCTATCTTACCTAGAGGCTATATTGGACACAGTAAACTCTTGTACGTTGTATTATGTTTTATTGGAATATTATGACTATTGGGATTTGTTTATGGAAATGATTTTCTGATTATGTTTATGATTATGTTTATGGGCTTGTGAATGTTAGGAATGTGCTTATGTGGAAAGTCCCCTAACCTGGTATGCCCCCATAGCTTGAGTCCTACTTACCCGCCCCTTAGAGATACTTGTTATGTGTTATGTGATTCTTGTTCATCCCATTCCCGACAACATCCCCATAGCTTGAGTCCAAAGCCCTGTTTCCTCTAAAATTACGTGTTATGTGTTTATTTTTCCGCACTTCCAAACCAATTATGTGAGTTATGATGCTATGATGGCTTGATCGAGGACTTTCGGGTTCTCCTTCGCCATGTCACATCTAGGCCCCACTTTCAGGTCATGACAACATGCCTTTTGCCTACATGATCTAACTATATAGGGACTAGAGACTATCTTCATCCACCTTTTGACAGTTAGATTGGATTAAATGAATTGCTAGTGGTGAGTCCTTTACATCCAAGGACAAGACCCACCTTCTTTCTACCTATCGTGTTATGTTTACTTTATGTCTTTATTTGGAGGGTGAACCCGGGACATTCTTGGCCCCCGTCCTATTCTATGAACTAGAAGCATTGTTGGACATCATATAAACTCTATGTACGGGCTTGTTGTGTGTGATGCTTATTGCTTATGGAGACTATGTTTATGTCTATCTCATGATGTTGATGATATGATTACCATGAGATGTGGAAATATGGAAAGTTCTAAGACCCCTTCTATCCCCATAGAGTGACTCATACTTACTCGTCCCTTAGTATTTTATTAGTACTTGCTATGTGAATTAATGCAACTCCCATTCCCGATGATATCCCCTTAGCTAGAGTCCAAATCCTTGTTTCCCCTTAGAACTATGTATTTATTATTTAATGTGTTTCTGAACCTATGATGTGTCTATGAATGTTATGAGGCTGGTTTCGAGATTTTTGGGTTCCCATTCACCATGTCACTCCTAGGCCCTAGGTACGGGTCATGATAGTACACAAAAGATTCATATGGCACTGGTTTTATGCTTGAGATGTCTGCAAAGCAAAGGAGAAGCGAAGGGGAGGGTAATCAATTAATGGCCCACATTAAGACTCATATGGCCATACTTACCAAATTCCTATTATCTATAGGGTTTACAAATTTCAAAGAAATGGAAAATTCCAACTTATATATTGATCAGGCCTTAGACCATGCTAAAGAAGACAAGTACATGAACAATAAAATGAGTTTCTGGACTTACAATTCTAGGAACCAAGATAGGAACTATCAGCAAAATGGGTACTATTATAGAGCAGACAATCGTTATAAAAATTATTGGAGTAGTGTCTATGTGCTTCTAAAAATAAAAAATTGGGTTAGTTTTGGGTCAAGCAACTCTAGGCCGGAAGAGATGGTAACGTGAGTAATTCAGAAAGTTAAATCAACTAATATTGGAGTCAAGGAGTTGCGGCGTGACATATCCAAAATGAGTTAGTTGGTTGAGTCACACTCAACCTCAATCAAACACTTAGAGTAGCAAATAGGCTAGCTTTCAGTAATGGTGATTCAAAGTAAGATTGGTGCACTACATAGTGACACTGTTCAAAATCCACATAATGAAAAGTAAAGAAGTTATGGGTATATCATGCTGCGATAATAAATTAGGCACTACATGGAAAGAAACCCATGAGGATACTTGAAGTGTAAGTAATTAGGTGAATTACTAATGATTCCTAGGGCATCACAAATATGACTATTTCCCATATTTTATACTCTGATTTGACATGCATTAGGGACAATGCATAATTTTATTTTTGGGGGTTAGGGCATCCTGAATGCTTGAAGTTTTTGTTGTCATATTTCTTTTCTCTTAAGTGTATTATCTAGTAGAATTGGTAGGTTTAGGTTATCTTGTGTGTGTAAATGTAGGTGTTTATAGGAGCCTGTAGTAACCTATGATTTTTATGTAAAAATGCCCCAATTTAGAAAAAATCAAAAATCTTTTGTGTACCTACATCCCACCTAACTAACTTGTTCTGATCACTATAAGGCATTGTACACATTGACTTGTTGGCATATTGTATAATAAAACATCATTGTGTTAGTTGGTACTGAATAGTGAAGGATATGTGTCATGTGTGTGAGCTTAATTGTTAAGTTCGATAAATGCAATTGTAAGCCAGAACATGTCTAGTTAGTCCCATCAAAATAATTGCATGACTGCATTTAGACATGATCATATACCGTGTTTGATGATAACTCACTTAGCCTAAATTCGACAAACCAATATAATTGTTTTCTTTGAACAAAACGTTGAGCCTAAATAGACTTTTGCTTTGTAAATTACCTAACTTCACCTACCTTGTCTATCTGTAGATCTTTTTTTGGCCCTGGTAACTCCAAGGATATTGTGTACCTCATCTCAAGACAAAAGCCTAAGTCGAGGGTGACTTATGTTGGCCTTTGTCCTTTAAAAGACATTATGCACCTCAACTCAGGCCAAAAGCCTCAGTTGAGAGTGGCTACTGTAGGAAAACACAGAGAAGCTAAGGTTTGAAATGATTTAAGTGATGAGAGGAAAATAAAATCTTGGGGTGTGACTGTGAGTACAAAAAAGAGTGAAAAAGAAGAGAAATAAAAAGAATGAATGAAGATGGAAACCACTCCCAAGAGAAGAGAAAGTGGGAAAACTAGGACAGATAGCTCAACCAAAGTAGCATCTTGGAAGGGACAAATAGTCACTTTGATCCTAAATTTATCGTACCAGAGTCTGAACCTACTTTACAAGCCACAAAAGTCCCAATGCCATCCTAAAAAGGTCATTCAAGAGTCAAGGTGGTAAAAATAAGGACACACATATGGTCAGAACTTGTGTGTTGATTGAATGAATGTTGCGAGTGCGAGTGTCTACATTCCAATATTTATTTTGTATTTTTCATACTATGTGTGAGATTTCATAGTAGTGAAGGCACTATCCTTGCACTATATAGTTGCTAATCTAGCTGGTTCATCTGTGTTCTAATTTGACTAGGTCAACTATGTATGGTACAATATTTGATTTGATCTATGTGAGTTGATTGGAGGTGTGAATGCACTGCAAGTTTACATTTGGGCATATGTTTGATGATTGTAGGGTTCTATATACATCATATTAGATACTTGTGTTAGTACGTCGTTTAGTTTTATTTTCATTATTGCTTGAGGACAAGCAATGATTCTAAGTTGAGGATGTTTGGTAAGTCATGAAAATATGATAGTTACAAGGCTCAAAATATAGGATTATTCTGAGTTCTTAAGTATGTTTGTTAGTTTGATATGTTTTTTGTGTTTATTTACTAGGAAACTAAGGTTTCATGGATTTAATGGATGATGGATTGATTCATGTTGATCTTTGAAAGGATCTAGAATGAATGCATTCATAAGAAATTTCAACATGCCATAGGAGCCTAAGAAAGAACAATGTCAAGGTTGGACAAGTTTGTGAAGGCCAAACAAAAGAAACATGGCATAATCGTGTAGTCGTTTGAGTTAAGGTTGATTAGCTTTAAGTAGTACAGGATACAAACCAATGCTTATGAATCTGGAAGCATCTTGAACAAGGTGAAAAGACCACACAATATGAAAGCAATAAGGTCCCTAAACAAGGTTGCACACATGAGACTATTCAAGGTTCGTGGTGCACTTGACAGTGGAAGCCTTCTCTGAAAGGCACCTCGTGAAGATGCCTAGAAAATGACAAAAAGACTAGTGACCAAGGCCCTCACCACGAGACCTTTCACAACTTGTAGTACACTCCATGAGTTGTGAAGGTGCTCCTGAAAGGCACCAAATATGTTGGGTAGAGCACAAATGCAGGGAAAGTCACCACGACACAGTTCACGAATCGTAGTACTCTTCACGGATCGTAAAGAGTCCTCATAAAGTGAACCATTCTTGGACAACATTCAACACCAAGAAGGACACCATGAAGTCCACGTTTGGATGTGAAACTAACCACTGATTGTGGTTAGTATCGTGAAAAGTCTAGGTGTCCAGAAAAGTTCAAGCTTCCTAGTTCAATTAGGATTAGTTTTCCTACATTTTTTAGGTTTAGGTTTTACTTAGTATAAATATCCCTTTTTATTCTTTTTTTTAGGGGACATTATTCCCTATTGAGTTAGGGCTGAAATACATGACATAAACATTATATTTCCATTGATTTTTTCCTTCAAATACACGTCTGGATAGTGATCAAAAGAATATGAATTCTAGTTCTGCATTTGATTACTTTGAAGATTAAATCTAGTTTTCAGCTCCTGTTTGTTTGTGAGATTCAAGACTTGATTATTTATTCCTTTTAAGTCAATTAAATATGAATTATAATATGATTCTAGTTTTAATTCTTGTAAGTTTGATTAATTAAACCCACAACTAGGGTTGTAGGAACTATGACAAAGTAGGCAAACTTAGGATTTTATTGTGATTTGTATTGTAAGTATCATGTTTACCTTCCTCCAAAAGTATTTCTTGATAGGTGCATGCATTGAGAACTCACTTGTATTCATTACTTGTTTGAGAGGAAAGTAGTGATTAGGAACCATAATGGCAATTAGGTAAAATCAACCTTAGTTTGAGTTGCTTGAGCTCGAGAGGGGATAGTATCTTAGATTTGGGGTTCATTTTTGTCATGACTCGGGCCTAGGGCCTAGGAGTGACATGGAGGATGGGAACCTGAGAGTACCCAAACAAGCCTCATAGAATCCATATACACATCATCAGTTTGAAATTACATACTTAAACAACAAGTATATAGTTATAAGGGAAAAACGGGGCTTTAGACTAAAGCTATGGGGATGTCATCAGGAATGGGAGTTGCATAAATTCACATAGAAAATAGCAATTAAGTACTAAGGGGCAGGTAATATGACACACACTATGGGGATAGAAGGGTCTTCGGACTTTATACATTTCCATATCTCATCATAATCATATCATCATAGCATCAACATCATGGGATAGACATAAATATAGTCTCCATAAACAATAAGCATCACACATAACAAGCCCGTAAATAGAGTTTACATGATGTCCAATAATCCCTCTAGTTCATCGAATAGGATGGGGGCCAAGACATATTTCGGGCTCACCCTCAAAGTAAAGACATAAGTGAATATAGCATAATAGGTAGATAGAAGGTGGGTCTTGTCCTAGGAGTAAAGGACTCACCATAAGCAAGCTTGCAATCTAATCTAACCATCAAAAGGTAGATCAAGATAGAATCTGGTCCCTACATGGTTAGATCATGTAGGCAAATGTATGTGTTAGTACGTTTGAATGTACTAAGTATGCAGTCATACAAATGTTTATGAACATATTAACCTACAATCAATGTTAGATGACAAGGGAACATATATTGAAAGAAGTCTATAGGAAAGAATATAATATCAATATGCCTTGAAATCCATGATGCATGAATGTCCTAATACTTAACATAGCAGGGATGGGACCATAACCGATATCTAAGACCATGTGAGTCATAACATGAATCTCTCGATGCATAGCCTCCGCACCGAGATGAGAGTGGACTACTTGCCAAAGGTAGCCCACACTACACCTTACGACCTGGTATTTTTGGTGTGATGGCCACCTTTCTTACTGCCTGGTCTTTTCAGAAGGATTTCCATAACATAATCATCCCTTAAAGGGCCATAAACATGAACATATGCTTTTATGTAGTTATGAGAAAGGAGACTTTACTTAACGACCCATTAGGTCAAGCCCCCATCTTCAATATCATTTGGTGTTAGGTCATCATCCCACGAGAATACATATACATATACATGCTTCAAAAATAAGGATAAGTCTTTTCAAATCTTCATCACGCATACTTAGGCTTAAAAGCCAAACATATTTCATAATCATGCATACTTGGACTAAAAAGCCAAATCATAATTCAATTCATGAATACATGCATAGGAGTAGCTCATTCGTACTTATACATGTTGGTAAATGCTTACTCATAAATTCTTAAAAGTCATATCATAGATATTATGTGATCACATGTCATGTCATAACCATACTTGCTTGAAATCATAGTCAGAATCATAATTGGGTCTTAGCCCACATCATAAATCTCATGAACATACTTGCTTATGCATACATATGCCATGAGGAATGAAGGAATAGCATGGGTATTAGGAATTTATAATTAAAACATGATAATAAAATGAAAAAATCAACAATTAAAGCATACTTGAAATTACACATGCATAAATTCATAAATTAAAGGGGCATACATATTTAATTCTTCACAAAATCAATGTAAATCATAATAATAAGATTCAAATCATCATAAAATCAATGATTAAGTTCAGTCCATAGTTAAATTTCAACAAATTAAAACTAATTTAAGAGACCCATTTGCAAATTATAATTGAAAATCATGAAATTGAAGAAATAGATTTTTGGATCTTCATGATTGGAAGGGAATCATGAATCAATCCCACATACCTTTCTTAGGAAGATGAGTTTGAGAAGATTTTAGCTTGAATTTGAAACCCCAATTGAATCCTAACTTGAACCTTAAAGATGAGACTTAGAGAGCATTTTGAGAGTTTGTATCTAGAAACTAAGTGTTAGTCTTGAATGAGGGGTTAGAATTAGTATAGCAGATGTTTAGGAGTGTAAAGTGTGGCATAAAGGTTTTGAAAACACTTGGGGATGAGCCAAATTATCAAAATACTTCAATAAAATGAGACTTGAAATTTTATCTGGAAAATACCACGGACGTTTATACTGGTCATGAAGCTTTTCACGATTTGTGAAAGCTCACTGCCTCAACACTGATAGGTTTGACAAAAATAGGCATAACTTCTTATTTTGAACTCCGAATTGGGTGAAATCAAATGCGTTGGAAAGCTGATTCAAAGAGATTTGATAGGCCGTAGGACACCGATATATTTTTGTACAAGGAGATATGACCATTTAAAGGTAACCCTATTACTAGTTCATACGAGAAACTTAGCTAATGAAATTCTTCTGGACTCGACTTGATGTAATAGCTTTATAATGACCATAAACCACATACATAAGCTTGGATTCAAGGATTAAAGGTTCCATGAAAATCTTCCAATTAAAGCTTGAAAAGAGGATTCAGAAAGTATTTGAGCTAGTGAATAAGAGGCTAAGTGTTATAGAGTACATGGAGTGATGAAGAGGCTAAGTGTTATGGAGTGTGTGGAGTGATATGGAAAGCATGAAACTGATTTGGGAGGTTAAAGGACTAGCCCCAATTGAACGGACCTTGAAAGTTCACTTGGGCATCTTCTTAAAAGAACTTCACGGGTCGTACAAAGCTCCATGGACTGTACAAATGTCCATGAAAAATCCCAAGTTTTGAGATGGTACTTCCATACTAAGTAACATTTACCACAAGGTCCTTCCACAGGAACCCACCACGGTCAGAGGTACGTTGCAGTCCGTAAAACTGACCTTGGTGGCTACCTTAGCCAAAACAGTGGCTTGAAGTCAAGGGCACATTTTAAGAGCCACTTTCACGGCTATTGATGAGGACCACAAGCCGTGAAAGGCTCCATGGAGGGCCACATGACCTTGAACCTCTTCGTAAGCTACAAAAAGCCATATAAAGGGCCAAGGGTCACCCTAAAGCTGTCTCTATGGCTCGTGGAGGTGATCTTGGAAAGGAACCTTGATAAAAAATATTGAAAACCCAATTTTTAAGAATCGTTAAGGCTTCATGAGGTCCGAGTCCTTACAGTTTTTGTCTACAATACTTGATCCTGAGAGGGGAAAGTAGATCCAAAACCTATAGCAAGGGTTACTATGCATACTTTTTGAGGCTGAGAGGTAATGAATGAGATATATCTAGGAAGGATCAAGAAGTAAACTAGATATTATTTAACTTTCTAGGGTTTGCATGCAACATAATGAGTAATATCACCAGTGTTAAGTGCTTATCGAGTTATACGTCATAGGAATCGCAACCCTAGTATCTTAACATGTTGTCTAAACCCTAGTTTATTAGAACCATAGTCGAAAACCTAGCTTGTGAGTATTAAAACCCTCACTTTTGCTTTTTCATATTATTTTTTTTCTAGAAATAGAACCAACAATTGAGATAGGATAACTAGTAGAGTTGTTTCGACCTATTCCCTGTGGGATTGACCCTGACTCTTTTTTAGGTAAATAGACTGCTCACAATTATTCATATTCTGTAAAAACGAGTATGCTTGAATGTTATCAAAAATCATATATCATTGCCAAGGAATACAACTTTGAAATAATCTACTAATTTTCTATTTCAATTGTGGTTCTATTTCCTGATTTTATTTTTTGTTATTATTTGAGTTTGTATAGGTAACAAGTTGCTTGTGACAGATATCCAGAGTAAGGGTGCATTTTTACTTCCCCACAACCCCGAGCTATAGAAATCTATTAGAATGATGAACGCACAAGAACACAAGGCACAAAGACTAAAGGAGCTAGGTGACAATCCAGCCTAGGATAATGATGGAAAGGATGAATTAGGAGAAGAAGTCATAACAACACCACCACATCAGCTAGTACTGAGAGGCTAAGATTAAAGGCCTATTAACTTGTCTTATGAGAACGATGATACTAATACAAATGGTGCAGGTGAGATTAGAGCTATTATACTTCCCTCATTCCATCACGGTGTGAAGTTCACAATCACTAGCACCATGTTGCAGATGATAAACCTGAAAGGATTATTTAGCGGAGCAACTGGTGATGATGCAAACTAGCACTTGATGGGCTTCATAGCCACATGAAAGTCATCGGAGATCCCTGGGGTGAGTCAATCAATAATCTGCCTATGTTTGTTCCTATTGTCTTTGTCTGGGGAGACAATGAAGTGGCTAAATGAGTTATCACATCATTCAATCACATGCTGGAGAGAGTTAAAAGAAGCCTTTCTGGAGAGGCTTTTCCTACCATCTAATAAACTACAACTTAAGGATGAAATCAATACTCATAAGAAAAAGTTGTCAAAGGCCCTATGTGAGACTTGGTAGAGATTTCGACAAAAGTTGAAGTACCTGAATCACAACCTCACATATGAACATCTGAAAGAAGTATTCTATAGATATTGCAACTTTATGACTAAACCCATCAGTGATGCAGCTTATGGAGGATCATTCTTGGCTAGAACCTTTTAAGAGGCCACAACTATCCTGGACCAGGTCTCAAAGAACAACATGGCATGGTACACCATAGACTCATATGGCACAGGTTTTATGCTTGAGATGTCAGTTGAGTAGAGGAGAAGAGAGGAGGAGTGCGATCAAGACATGACCCACATTAAAACTCAAATGGACCTACTTACCAAATGCCTATTATCTGGAGGGTTTGAAAAGTTCAAGGTGGTGGACAACGCAAACTTATATGATGATCAGTCCTTAAAACTTTCTAAAGAAGAAAAGTACATGAACAATAAGATGGGTTTTCAAGCTTACAACTCTGAAAACTAAGGTAGGAACTATCAATGGGATGGGTACTATGACAGAGGAGACAACAACGACCAAGGTAATTGGCAGCATAGAGATGCTTATAAAAATGATCGGAATTTTGCCTATTTGCATCCTAAAAATAGAGTTCGGGTTGGTGCTGAGTCAAGCAACCCTAAGTTGGAAGAGATGGTAATGAGAGTACATCAGAAAGATAAATCAACTTATGCTGTAGTCAAGGATTTGTGGAGTGACATGTTCAAAATGAGCCAACTGGTTAACTCACACTTAACTTCAATCAAACACTAGGAGTAGCAAATGGGCTAGCTTTCAGCAGTGGTGAATAAAAGGAATAATGGTGCACTATAGAGTGGCACTATTCATAATCCACAAAATGAAAAGTAAATCAAGTGTAGGTATGTCGTGCTACGATAATAAATTAGGCACTACATGGGCGGCAACCCATGAAGATACTTGATGAAGTCAGAGTAATCAGGTACATTACTATGTATGCCTAGGGCATCGTTGTCATGATCATTTCCCATATTTTATGCTCTGATTTAACATACATTGGGGACAATGCATAGTTTTATTTTGGGGGTGGGGCATCCTGAACGCTTGAAGTTTTTGTTGCCATGTTTCTTTTCTCTCAAGTGTATTATCTAGTTATCATGACCCAAAATAGAATCGCGACTAGAGAAGAATAAAATAAAGCAGAAACAATCACAACATAACATAAGATATCCTAAAACATGGAGTCATAAGTACTAGACCATCTAAACAGTGTGGAAAAGTAAATACAATTATCTCAGAGTAAAATACAAAACTCTCTCATAGTATCTACTCTCGACTCCACGCTTACGCTTAGAACACACCCTTACTCAGGAGCTTTTGAAGTGGTTGTACTCAAGTATTTAAACCTAACTTGGTTAGGATCGATCCCACGAGGAATATGGTAGACCTTGGATTAGCACACTTTCAGTAACTTGACTAGATATACTCTAATATCTCCCATAATCAGATAAAATAAAAATAACTAAAATGAAAAAGGGGGGATTTGCGATTAAAGTAAATCTTAAACAACAATAGCAGATTTATTTGTAACTAGAAGAGAAACTAACTAGGGTGGTGTGTTCCCCATGACTTTCTAGCTAAGTGTTTTCGGATACGCGAAACTCTTGTTTGGTGTGTAGGTGCAGGATAGTGAGTTAAATTCACCTAAATCCTTGATCAGACATCTAGGTGAATTTCATCACATTACTAGATTGGTCTCTGTGATGTGGCGTTACTAACCCTCACTTTTTTATCCCAGACCAAAACTGTTATCCCTTGTAGCTTGATTAGTTGAGAAATAGTCAATCAACCTCTGTTAATTACTTTTTTTCCTATTCATTCCCTCTTGGATCGGGCAGGTGATACTAGGTGATTTCTAACGTAGGCCTCTGTTAAAATTTAGTTAATTTGAAGAAGTTAATTAATATATCCTAGTCACCATTCAAGAAATTGCAAGTAATCTGGTTTTAACTTTGCTAGTGTGTCATGGTTCCCACAACCCTAGTTGTGGATTTAGCCACGCATCCTTGTTGTTTTCTCAGAAATAATATAAGAAGAATACATAATCAAATAACTTACGCAACAAGAACTGATGAACAAAATCTAAAATCTCAATGAAATTGCAAATTTGAATTAATTAAAAATCACAAAAGATGTTCACAAGTGTTTCTTTCTTCGTTATGTCGCTAATTCTAATAATTTTCTGACTCTCTTCTTTTAAAGAAAACCTAAAAAACTATTTATAATATGAAAAATACAAAGCAAAAATGAAATAGGACAACTGTGTCGGCACTGGTCATGAGCCTACTTTACAGCTCATAGGATAGTTCATGGCCCATGAATCAGGGTCTTGTGAAAGGTTGTTGAAGCTACTGGAGTTCGGCATGAAACCTCCTTCACAAGTCGTGAAGTCTTCCACGACGCGTAAAGGGTCTCGCCTGAGCTGCTTTCTGAGACTCTTCACTTTCTACTTCCTCAGATCACGAACTCACTCTATGAACCGTATGTTAGTTATGACTTGTGCGCCGGTCTCGTAGAGTGGACTTCACTTTGCACCCCCTTACTAGAAGAACAAATGAGACCCCCTCTATGACTCATGGAATGACCCACGACCTATAGAGGGTCTCGTAAATTGCTAATTTGGTGCAGAAACTATATTTCAAGCTCAGAACCATGCCAACATTGAAATCCTGCAAAAACAAATAAAAACAAACATTAAATATACTAACATCGCTTTGAGAACGCACAAAATCCAAAGTTTGAAGCATTAAAAGTGTTGTATTTTTGCAGCACATCAGCATCTGATACAAAATCTAAAAGGAAACAACAAAGAAAATCCCAAATATCCATGGTGACTCAAAGTTTGAGCCTCACCGGTAAGATCTGGATGGATGCAGAAAAGCCCAACTAGAGTGAATCAACTACCCTATATGGGTCCATACACTCGATCTGTAGGGAGGAAAAAAAGCAGGGTTGAGTACACTGAAATGTACCCAGTAGGCTCAACCGACTGGACAAGAAAAATTAAACAAGCATATAATAATGAAGAACACTAACACCTGTATACACAAAGGTTAGTACACAATAAAAATATTCGTGAGAGATATGAGCATAATGCATGGAACTCATCAAGCCATATATCAAGTGCCTCCCAACCTTGCCACCCGCCCGTGGTTAAGGAATATCACAATGTCTCGACCATGTCACCTATCTGTGGTCAAGAAATGTCATAATGTCTCAACCTTACCACCTGCTCGTAGTCAAGGGGTGTCACAATGCCTCAACCTTGCCTCCTACACGTGGTCAAGGTCATCACAATATCTCAACCTTGCCACCTACCAGTGGTCAAGGGGTGGCACAATGTAATATGGAATAAATGCAAGATAATGATGCAATCCAGATGTGCATGTATATATATAATATCATCATAATGTAAATATCGATACATGAATCTCAAGCAACCATATAGAAGTATATCAAGCATCACAACTAATGATCAGATTAGCAACATGTCTCGGGTCATCATAATTATACCAATAGCCAAGAATATCAATAACACCGGACCTCACTCATCTCAATTATGCAAGTATATCAATAACCCTGGACCTTACTCGCCCCAATTATGTAAGTATTCAATAATACCGGACCTTACTCATCCCAGTTATGCAAGTGTATCAACAATACCAAACCTTTCTTGTCCCCAAATATACCCATGATCCTCAAAACATCTCATAAGCTATCAATTTACCACAATTACCCAATTGATACCACAAGTCTCATATTATCACATTAAACATCTAGAATCATCTCAATTCATAAGATCTCGTCTCAATTTAAATCAATAGTATCATAATTGTTCTCAAATTTAGTCTAATTGGGATCCTAATTTCATCAATGCTCCAACATATCATTCCATTTACTCGTGATTCATTCTAAATCTCACAATTACCATATAAACATGATTAATAACTCAAATCCAATCCTAAAAGGGTTAGCTGAACCAACTTCAATGTTGAAGCCAAACTCTGACAACCTTTCAATCAACTCAGACCTCCAAAAGATCTCCAAATTGATCAACCACTATCAAAAATAGATACTACGCATCAAGAGGAGCATTTTGATACCTATATTGGCATGAATTAGGCTTAGGGGTAAAATGATCAAATTTAGAGCTAAAATTCGAAGTTATCGGATTTGGAAATTAACTTTAAAATTAAGTTCTACGAGAAAACTGAAAGTTTATGGGTGATAATCCCACTAAAATTAGGCTTAAAACGAATAAGAATTCAAGATTTAAAGTTTGGAAATTATGGTCTAAAAATTCTCAATTTTGAAAATTCAAAATCATGAAATTTAAGGCAAAATCAAGATGAAACTTATGAAATTTAATTAGAATAATAGAAACACTTGCCCAACAAAATCCTTCGAAAATCGCCCCAAAAGCTTTGAAAGTTTGAAAATAGAATAAAAATGGTGACTTATGGATTTAACATTGTGCTAGTAACAAAAGCACTCCACGAACGAGAGTAAGGTCCCACGAACGCGGAGAAGCTAATAAAAAAGACCTCCATGATCGTGGAGACCAACTTGCGAATGCAGAGAGTAAACTGGAGGGGGGCCAGTCATATATATACTCTGCAAATATGCAGGGTAATAATACCTAGACCTTTGCAAACACAGAGGCTTCTTCGTAAACGCGAAGAAGTAATGTGCTTGCAATAGAAAACACTGCACCATCTATGCCCAAGTTCAATTCCCTCCTAGAAACAGATCCTTGGAACTCATTCGGAATAAGAATTTCACAAATCAAATATGTATCCATACCAGAAACAACAATTCAGACTCAACAAAATCATCAGGATATGATTTCAAAGCCTCCTTACCACAGTTATATAAAACTAGTTTAAAACTCAAAATACTAAAACTACCCTTGGCAACTCTAAAAAATATTTTGATACCATTTCTAGTGTTAGTTTCACCATACGAAACTACTGAAATTGTCAGAATTTCAATTTGAGCTTCCAAACTTTGAATGTTGACCAAAGTCAAACTTTGATTTTGAAAACAACTACAAATACAACTTTGGGACTAAAAATCTCATTTTAAACTTCAAATTTAGTTCTGTAACTTCTCATAGACCAGTTTTGATGTTTTAGAGCTAATGAAATTGACGGATCTTTCATCCGATACTCGAACTTAGAATGGTTCAAACATATATTTTTTTTAACAACTTAAGCTTCAAAAAATGCTAAAACTCGTGTTTTCCATTTTTAAAGCTCAAGATTTTAGTTCTTACAATACAAAAAGTTCAAAATAGGCCCAAAGAAACTTACCAAAGAGTAAAACAGTAATTTTCACAAAAAAAGCCAAAAATGAGCAACTAGGTCATTACACTAGTAGTTATAGCATGTTTAAGTCGTTTTATGTATGTAAATATAAGTGTTTATAGGAGTCTGTAGTAACATGTGATTTTTGTGTAAAAATACCCCAATTTAAACCTATGATTTTTGTGTAAAAATGCCCCAATTTTAAAAAATTTCAAAATGTTTATGTGTGCCTAAATCCTACCTAACTAACTTGTTCTGGTCGTTGTAAGGCATTGTAACATATTGACTTGTTGGCATATTATTGAATAAAGCATGAATGTGTAAGTTGGTATTGAATAGTGAATGATATGTGTCATGTGTGTGAGAGCTTAATTGTTCAGTTCGATTAATGCACTTGTAAGCCAGAACTTGCCTGGTTAGTCCTATCGAAATCATTATATGACGAGATTAGGACAAGATCATAGGTTGTATTTGATGATAAGTCACTTATCTTAAATTCAACTAACCAAATAAAATTATTTCCTTTGAACCAAAAGTTTAGCCTAATTAGACCTTTTCTTTGTAAATTATCCAAATTCACTTGGTTTAATTGTCTACAGATTTACCTTGGCCTTGGTCTCTCTAAGGATATTGTGTACTTCATCTCAGGCTAAAAGTCTTAGTTAAGGGTGACTTGCCTTTGCCCTGGTTCTTTAAAAGATATTGTGCACATCAACTCAGGTCAAAAGCCTAAGTTGAGGGTGGCTACTATAGGAAAACATAGTAAAACTAAGGTATGAAAAAGTTAAGTGATGAGAGGAAAAGAAATGCTTGGAATATGGTCGTGAATAAAACAAAAGAGTAATGAAAAAGAGAAATAAAAAGAATGAATGAAAACAAAAACCACTCCCATGAGTGAAGAAAGTGGAAAAATTGGGACAATAAGAATTTGGGGGGCTTAAAATAGATAGCTAAGCTAAAGTAGCATCATGGAGGGGGAAAACAGTCACTTTGATCCTAATGTACCATACCTAAGCCCAAACCTACGTTACAAGCCAAAACATTCCTAATGTCATTCTAAAAAGATCATTCAAGAGTCAAGGTGGTGAAAATAAGGGCAAGCATATTGCTTTTACTTTTGTGATGATTGAATGTATGAGTGTGAGTGTGAGTGTCTACATTTCAGTCTCTATTTTTTTATTTTCATACTGTGTGAGACTTCATTACAGTGAGGGCATTATTCTTGTATTGTTTAGTTGCTAATCTAGTTGGTTTATCTGTGTTCTAATTTGACTAGGTCAATTATGTATGAAACAACGTTTAACTTGATCTATGTGAGTTGGTTCGGGGTGCGAGTGCACTTCAAGTTTACATTTGGGCATGTGTTTGATGATTACGAGGTTACTATATACTTCATATTAGATACTGGTGTTTGCATGATGTTTGGTTTTATTTTCATTGTTTCTTGAGAACAAGTAATGATTCTAAGTTGAGAGTGTTTGTAAGTCATGAAAATAAAATAGTTACAATGTTCAAAACATAGGATTATTGGGAGCACGTAAGTGCATTAGTTTGATATGTGTTTTGCGTTTTTTTGTAGGAAAACAAAGATTTCATAGATTTAACAGACGATGGACTAATTCATGTTGATCTTTAAAAGGATCTTGAATGAATTCATTCATGAGCAATTTCAACATGCCATAGGAGCCATAGAAACAACAACATGAAGGTTAGATAAGCTTGTGAAGGCCAAACAGATGAAACTTAGCATAATTGTGTAGCCATTTGAGTTAAAGTTCATTAGATTTCCATAGTACAGGACACAAACCAATGCTTGTGAATCTGGGCAGCAGCTTGAACAAGGTGCAAAGACCACAAAATATGAAAGCTATAAGTTTTGGAAATAAGGTTTCACACACGAGACCATTCAAGGTTCATGGTGCACTTGATGGTGGAAACCTTCCGTGAAAAGCACCTCGTGAAGGTGCATGGATAATGGAGCAAAGACTTGTGATCAAGGCCCTCACCAAGAGAACTTTCACAGCTTGTGGTGCAGTTTACAAGCCATGAAGATGCGAGTGAAAGGCACTAAGCAGGCTGGCCAGTGCACAAATGCAAGGCAACTCGCCATGACCCAATTCATGGATCATGGTACTATTTACAGATCGTGAAGAGTCCTCGTGAAGTGAACCAGGCCTGAAAAACATTCAACAATAAGAAGGACACCACGAAGGCTAGGTTTGGACGTGAAACTGACCACGGATCATAGTCAGTATCGTGAAAAGCCTTGGCATCCAGAAAAGTTCAAGTTTCCTAGTTCAATTAGGTATAGTTTTCTTACACTTTTTAGGATTAAGTTTTACTTAGTATAAATATCCCTTTTTATTATTTCTATTGGGGGATATTGTTCCCTACAGAGTTAGGGCTGAAATATATGACATAAACATTATATTTCCATTGAATTTTACCTTCAAATACATACCTGGACAGTGATCAAAATAACACAAATTCTAGTTGTGCGTTTGATTATCGTTTGAAGATTGAATCTAATTTATATTCTCGTTTGTTCATGTGATTCAAGACTTGATTATTTCTTCTTTAAGTCAATTGAATATGCATTATAACATGATTCTTTTTCAATTCTTGCAAGTTCGATTAATTAAACTCACAACTAGAGATGTGGGAACCATGATGTTATGACAAACTAGGCAAACTTAGGGTTTTATTGGTGATTTTTATTGCATATATTATGTTTACCTTCATCTAAAAGTATGTCTTGATGAGTGAACACATTGAGAACTTTCTCGTATTCGTTACTTGTTCGAGAGGAAAGTAGTGATTATAAAAAGGTAACCATAATGGCAATTAGGTAAAAAAAAACCTAGGTTTGAGTTGCTTGAGCCCAAGAGGGGATAGTATACTTAGATTTTGGATTCAATTTTGTCTGTAATACTTGAGTCCGAGAGGGGAGAGTAGATCAAAAACTAATAGCAAGGGTTAATATGCATCCATTTTTAGACCGAGAGGTGATGAATGAGATATGTCTAGGAAGGACCGAGAGGTGAACTACATATTAGTTAACTTGCTATGGTTTGCATGCAATTCAATGAGAAATATTACAAATGTTAAATGCTTACTAAGTTATATGTCACGGGGACCGTAATCCTAATCTCTTTTCATACTGTCTAAACCCTAGTTTATTAGAATCTTAGTCGAAAACCTTGTTTGTTAGTATTAAAACCCCCACTTTTACTTTTTTGTATTATTTGTTTTATAGAAATAGAATCAATGACTGAGATAGGATAACTAGTGGAATTGTTTCAACCTATTCTCTATGGAATTGACCCCAACTCTTCATTGGGTAAATAGATTGCTAATGATCGTTCATATTTTGTAAAAGAAGTGTGGTTGAATTTATTAATGGGACATCGTGAAGGACTCCTTGCTAGAATCCTAGAAGAATTTTCCAAAGTGAGACTCCACGAACCCCTTCACAGGTCGTGGAGTCCTCCATGGTTCGTTGAAGATTCCGTGAAAAGGAGATTATTATTTGATCGATATGTGAAAAATGGGTAAAGTGAATCACCATGAGACCCACCATGGGTCGTGAAAAGTACCACGTATTATGATGAGTGCCCGTGGTGGGAACAATATAAAACTGAAGAAGAGCCAAAGTACCATACCACAAAACTCTTCATGAGTCGTAGAGTGCACCACAACTCGTGAAGGTCATATATGATCCGTGCCGAATTAGTTTTCTTGTTTCTACTAGGATTAGATTTTTCATGTATATAAATAGTATTTTTCATTATTTTCTTATTATTTATTGACTGCTAGAACATGATGAATGACAGAGAGATGAACTAATTTCACTTTTGAAGGTTTATATTAATGTTTTCATCATTTATTTATGGATTTTCACTTGTGATTCAGTCTTCTCATCTTAGTATGTAATCTTGCTATGAATTCTTCATCTATACGTGAGTTTTTACTATAAATATGCATAGCTAAATTCCACAACTAAGATTGTGAGAACCATGGTAAAGTAACAATGTAGGCAAACATTCAGGGCGAATTTGATGAGTTGATTTGCATGCATTATGATTATCTTCATCTGAAAATCTTTCTTGATGAGTGCACACATTAAGAACCTACCTATATTCATTACTTTCATGAAAGGAGTAGTAATTAGGAAAGGTAAACATGATGGAAATTCGAGAGATTTAACTTTAGTCTAATTTATTAAAGCCCAAAAGGGAATAGTAAGATGAGATCGGTTGTGAGGTTTAATAAAGCACACATTCTAATACTAGAAGGAGATGAATGAAATACATCTAAAAAATACTACAAGATGAACTAGATGTTATCTTGTTATCTAACTCACTAAATTTTTCATTCAACACAATAAATGATAGCCCAAACATGTAGCGTCCACCTAGTTACAAGTCATAGGGAGAACAATTCTAATCTAAGTCTCATATGTTTACACTAAGTTCTTGCTCGTTCTTAGTTCCACTATTAACTGTTGTTAGTTTTCAACCAACCTCCATTTCATTTTATGCATGTTTATTTTAGGAAGTAGAAACTCCAACCGAGAAATGTTTGCTAATAGACTTATTTCAACCTATTCCCTATGGGATTGACCTCAACTCTTAGTTGGGTAAATATACTACTAACAATCATTCATATTGTTACTATTTACATTGTGCATATTGCTCATATATTATTACATTTAAAGTAATAATGCATACTTCCTTTGCCTATATTTTATTGTAATGTAAGGATTGACTATCACATACCTCATACTTCTGGCTAAATTTGGAGCTTTATCACTTGATTGGTGAGTCCTCATGCTATGAGAATAAGTCATTTGAGCTTATAGATCTTGTTATTATTAGACTATCTTACTACTTTTGTTTAGGGTGATTTAGGGCTTGTCCTATGCTCTTGCCTATGATACTAAAGGCATGTTAGACAAAGATGTGTAAGTTTATTTATTCGAGCATGTTATTTGAGTTTTCTTCTATTGTTAGACTCTATTTTGATACTTATCTTCTACTTTGATTCCTTTATTGTTTATACTCATTACCTTACATATACTTGTGTGCTAAGAAGCTTGGTTGGAATCTTTTGGGATATGGATCACTGTTTCACATCTAGGGCCTAGCTTGGATTGTGACATCTTTCAATAATAAGATTAATATCATCAATAAAGTCTTTCAATAATAAGATCAACCTCATTAATCAAGTATTTCAATAATAGGATCAACATCATCAATCCAGTCTTTCAATAATATGGTCGACCACATCAATCAAGTTTTTCAATTTAAGGAACACATTGGTACACGTAATCACCTTTCCATTTTATTATCTCGCATCATCCTATCAAACCATTTCATGAATAATTCATCCCAAATCCAAATCTTCATTACTCTACTACATATATCAAAGGAAATACAAAGTTCAACATTCTCAACAAACATTTAAAAATTTAATTGCCTCAAACTAACCAAGAAGCTATGCTAAAATTTGAGTATTTCCTTTTTGTTGAGCCTCTAATTCAAGAAAATCTATTCAAATATGAATTCATAATAAGAATACAAGAACAATAACGCCCAAATCATTAGTAACACCTCCCAAGTACAGTAGGATATCTTAGTAATAGATGTCTAGTATAACACATCATCGGTATATTTTTTGGCAAATTCGAGGTTGTATTATTGTTCGGGAGGTAAAATTGTGTGAAAATAATCTCATTTGATATTTAAGCCAAACATATCAAAAAAATAAGTTTTTTCAAACTTTTAAACTTCTCAGGAGGGTTTGTGACCTCTCCGCGCCACGAAGAGGGTTCATTTAGTGTAAAAATGACCAAGACTCATCCCAAGGCCAAAACAGGGAAAAATTCAACTTCGCGTGAAAATGAACTATGCTGGAACAAGTCCACGTTGTGATCTCTTTTTACCATAATGTAAAAAATTTCAAAGTTAAGTGAGGGAAATTGGGACAAATCTCTGAACCCTTATATACAGTAATCCTCAAAATTCCACCATTTTAGGCCTATTTCACTCAATAAAACTCCAAATACCTCTCAAAACTCTACAATATTTCTCTTCCAAATTCTCCTAAGTTTCTAGGGTTTTAAGGCTCCTCATTGAAGACCAAGCTTCAAGGGTATTCTAAAGATTCTCTCAAGTTTCTCTCGTCTTCTTCAAGACCATTAAGGTATGTGGATTTTTTCATCCATGGGTACCTCAACCGGTAGATTCCAAAACCCCTTCCAAACTAAATTCTTGAATTTCAATATTGATATCATTATGGGTACTTTCTATTATTCTTTATATGCATAATTTAAGTTGAAAATTGTCAACTATTGATTTGAATTTGCATTCCTATTAAAGGTTGATTATTTGAACTTCTTTATAACATTTAAGCTATGTATGTTATGATACTATAAAATCTATGATATTTATGATTTATGAGGTGATTTTCACGATCCTCTAACTAGGGGTTTCTCAAAGATTGTGGTGGGTTGATTTGAAAGGTTTCAATTGATCATGTTTTACCTCATTCATGCGCATTACTCTTGAATTTCATCATTTTAAAGTCCCTATGCATAACCCACCATATTTTGTAACTACGATTATATGATGAATCATATCATGTTGATAAAAAACCTTATTACAAGTTATTCAAGTCATGAATGATTAAGGACTATCAAGTATGTTATGATTTCATTGAAATGCTATGGACATTATGCAAGATTATGATGCCCTTCTTATGATGTTATGGTTTTAATAAGCTACTCATATTATGATAATATGATTTACAAGTTTATGCATGTTATGATTATGATTTATGTATTTTATGGGATGTTGACTTAGCACCGAGAGGATCTTAGTAGATTTCTATTATCCCTTAACTACGCGTCTACCGCAGGTCTATGATTAGCTAATGGATTCATATAGCTCATATTGCATGATTCCCTGAAATGGATATGTTCCCATAAGGTACATGTTATGCACTCTCCGAAATGGGTAGGTTCCCATAAGGTGAGATACAATTTACCTTGGCAAGTAGACTACTCCTTTCTAGTGTAGAGAAAATATTAAATTTCTATGTTATAGCTCGCATGGTCTTAAATATCGGTTAAGGTCTCCTCCCACATATGTATGTTATGTTATGAGATTATTTTTATCTTTCCATGCACATTTTAATTAATACATTATTCAGTCACATCATATTGTGCTTATTGCCTTTTTATATGATTATGTATCTTTTCTACTATGGCTTATGATATCTTGTTGCATTGCATCTCACGTACTTAGTACATTCAAAGTATTAATGCATACTTTTGCCGACGTGATTAAACCATGTGGAAACTAGAGCTCTTCCTCATCTAACTCTCGTGGCTAGTTTGATTCGTGAAGACTTTGCTTGAAGTGAGTCCACCACTTCAAGGGCGTCATCCATTTTCTATCTACCTATGTTAAGACATTGCTACTTAGGTAATTTTACTTTTGAGGGTGACCCCAGAACTTGTCTTAGTCCCTGTCTCATCTACGACTAGAGATATTGCTGGATGACATGGTATGTTTGAGGTATCTGACGTTTATTTATCTATCGATATTCCCCTTTACTACCTATTCAATGTATGTTGTTGCTTGATGATGCTATCAAGTGGTGAATTTCCTAAGTCCCTGCTCCCCATAGAATGTGTCCCACGTTCCCTTCCCTTAGTTTAAATTGTTATGATTGAATGGTGGGAATTCCTTACTTCCTTGTCCTATAGAATGTGTCCTAAGACCCTCATCTTCTTAGTACTATTTGATGATGATTGATCCATGCTTCCAAACCAAGGATTTTGTATGCTATGAGGCTTGTTTGGGGTACCTTTGGGTTCCCATTTGCCATGTCGCACCTAGGCCCAAGGCTTGCGTCGTGACAAGTTTGATATCAAAGCACTAGGTTTATAAATGGTCCTCAGAAATTCAACATACCGCGTCGAATAGAGTCTTGTTCATGATTGTGAAGCACACCACAACTATGAATAAGAGGCTATGAGGTTTTCAGAAAAATGACTCACTTCTTCATGATCTATTTTGTGCCTTAGAACTTGTATTAAGACTTCCTATTTCTAATTATTGCCTTTTTGCACTTCTAGATAATACCTCTAAGAAGAATACCACCAAGGGACCCTATTTCCGAAGAGGATCAAGCCTTACCAACCCCTCAAGCTCCCCGAGAAAAAGGGGTTACTCATGCTGAATATCAGAATGTCATCACATTGCTGGCACAAGCTATGACCAACCATGTTAATGAAGGGGTCCAAGCTCCTCATGCTCCTATTCTAGCGTCAAGGGTGAGAGACTTCACTTGGATGAATCCTCATGAGTTCCATGGCTCTAAAGTGGAAGAAGACCAACACGAATTTACATATAAGATATACAAGGTCCTAGTTATAATAGGGGTAAGCTTGGAGGATAAAGTAGAACTAGCGGCCTATCAACTAAAGGCCTTGCACAAATATGGTTCACCCAATGGAAGATGTAGAGGGTGGATGATGAGCCTATTCCATAGGAGGAATTCAAAGTTGTCTTCCTTGACTACTTCTTCCCTATAGAGCTAAGAGAGGCAAATATGATGGAATTCATGAACCTCAAACAAGGCTCCATGAGTGTGAGAGAGTATTTCCTCAAATTCATCAAGCTCTCAAATATACTCCTCACTTTTTTGTTGATCCCAAGGCAAGAATGAACAAGTTTGTGTCAGGGTTGTTTGACTTGGTCAATAAAGAGTGTCACACTGTTATGCTATAAGGGAGATGAACATATCTCGACTCATGACATATGCTGAGAAACTTAAGAGAGATAAGCTTATGAAGAGTAAGATGGGGGAGTCTAAGATGGCTCATTGTGAAGGTGGATTCCAAGGTGCTAAGGGTGGAGGAAGTGGCCATTTTCAACAAGGCCACAAAATTCAAGGCCAAGGGTCATCAAATTCTCAAAGCCAAAGGTTCAATAATGATAGGGTGCCAAACCCTAAAGCTCAAGGTGGTAATGGTGTACCAATAATTCTTAGGTGTTCAAGATGTGGGAAGAACCATGGTGGTAAGTGCTTTCGAGGTGTGGGTGCTTCCTTTGGGTGTGGCAAGATAGGCCACATGATTGCGAATTTTCCAAATGGTCTGAACAAGGGTAGAGATGGTCATCCTCAAGGACATGGTGCTCATGGAGTTCAAGGGGCACAAGAAGGCTAACTAGGAGGTGCTCCATGTCATAATCGGTTTTATGATCTTGAAGGAAGACAAGGGGTGGATAAGACGCTCGATGTTATCATCAGTATGTTAAAGGTTTATGATTTTGATGTGTATGCTTTATTGGATCTGAGTTCCACTTTATCTTTCATTACACCATTCATTGCTAATAGGTTTGATATGAGTCCCGAGTTGTTATATAAACCCTTTGTGGTGTCTATCCTTATTGGAGAGTATACTGTTGTTAGAAGAGTCTATAGGGGTTGTCCCGTGTCCATATTGCATAAAGGCTTGCCTTGTGATTTTGTTGAATTTAACACGGTAGATTTTGACATTATTTTTGGGATGGATTGATTACATACATATCATGATTCCATTGATTGTAGAACTCATAAGGTTAACTTTCAATTTCCTAATGAACCCATCCTTAATTGGGAAGGTCATGATTCAGTGGTTAAGGGTAGGTACATCTCTTATGTTAAGGCTCAGGAATTAATTTCTAAGGGTTGTATTTATCATCTTGTAAGGGTTAGGGATGTTAAGTCTACAGTTCCTTCTATTGAGTCGATTCTAGTGGTAATGAGTTTTCTGATGTCTTTCCTGATGAACTTTCTGGTGTTCCTCCCAAAAGGGAAATAGATTTGGCATATATCTCCTCCTCAATACTTAACCTATCTCTATTCCTCCCTATCGTATGGACCCATCAGAGTTGAAATAATTAAAGGATGAATTGAAGGACTTATTAGAGAAGAGTTTTATAAGGCCTAGAGAGTCACCTTGGGGTGCACCAATGTTTTTTGTGAGGAAGAAAGATGAGACACTTAGAATGTGCATCTACTACCAAAAACTAAACAAGGTCCCCATAAAGAATAAGTATACCCTATTAAGGATAGATGACTTATTTGATCAATTACAAAGGGCTAGTCACTTCTCTAAGATCGACCTTCGATTCGGATACCATCAAATAAGGGTAAGGGAGTGTGACATTCATACGATGTCTTTCTAGAAAAGATATGGGAACTTTGAATGTGTGGTGATGTCATTTATCCTAACCAATGCTCCGGCAATATTTATAGATCTCATGAATAGAGTCTTTAAACCCTACCTTGATATGTTTGTTGTGGTGTTCATTGATGATATCTTGATCTATTCTCAGAGTGAGAAAGAGCAAGTAAGTCATTGAGGGTGGTGTTGCAAATCTTTAGAGAAGAAAATTTGTTTGCCAAGTTTAACAAATATGAATTTTGGTTGAAAGAGGTTGCATTCCTTGGGAATATGGTATCGGGTGAAAGAATAAAAGTGGATCCTATGAAAATAGAAATAGTGAGAAATTATCCTAGTCCCTTGACTCTGACGGATATTAAGAGTTTCTTAGGCTTAGTGGATTACTACCAGTGATTTCTTAAGGGATTTTCTTCAATTGGATCCCCCTTGACAAAGTTGACACAAAAGAAGCCAAAATTCCTTTAGACCGATGAATGTGATAAGAGCTTTCAAACTTTAAAGGACAAGTTTACATCTGCTCTTACTTTGACTTTACCGGAAGGGTTTGTTGTCTATTGTGATGCTTAAAGAATTGATTTGGGGTGTATGTTGATGCAAGGTGGCAAGGTCATTGTCTATGCTTCTAGGCAACTAAAGGTGTATGAGTATAACTATCCTACCCATGACCTTGAGTTGGCAGTCGTGGTATTTGTTTTAAAAATATGGCATCATTATTTGTATGGGGTTCATGTATATATTTTCACTAATCACAAGAATCTTCAATATGTGTTCACCCAACGATATCTCAATTTGAGGCAAAGAATGTGGTTGAAACTCCTTAAATATTATGACATGAGTATGCATTACCACTCGAGCAAAGCTAATGTTGAGGTTGATTCCCTAAGTAGGGTATCCATAAAGAGTGTGGCTCTCATTGAAGATGGTAAGGAGGAGTTGGCAAAGGAAGTTCATCTATTGACTAGGTTGAGGGTTAGGTTGGGTGAAGTTGAATATGGAGGTATGGTGGTTCTAAATGGTTCCAAATCTTCTTGGGTTGAAGTGACCAAATCCAATCAAGACCTTGATCCCTCCTTGGTTGAGTTGAAAGCATTTGTAAAAGAGGGCAAGGTAGAGGTTTTCTCCTAAGGAGAGATGGTGTCCTTAGACACCAAGGTAGATTGTGTGTGTCAAATGTTAATGGGTTGAGGGACTTGATTTTGAAAGAGACCCATAATCCATACTATTCAATTCACCCCAGTTCCACAAAGATATATAGGGATTTGTGACAAATGTATTGGTGGGGTGATATGAAGAGGGATATTGCAAAGTTTATGGTCGGATCTCACAACTGCCAATAAGTCAAAGTCTAACACCAAAGGTTGGGTGGCCTAGCCCAAGACATATAGATTCCTACTTAGAAGTTTGAAGAGATCAACATGGATTTTATGATTGGTTTGCCTAGGACTAAGAAATATTTTGATTCAATTTGGATTATCATTGATAGGATGACGAAGTCGACTCACTTCCTACTGATTAAGATAACCTATGGTGTTGAAGACTATGCTAAACCATACATCCATAAGTTGGTTAGATGGAATGGGGTTCCATTATCCATCATATCGGATCGTGGTGCCCAATTCACCTCTCACTTTTGAAGATCTTTCCAAAGAGGTTGTGGTACTTAAATCAAGCTTAGCATGGAGTTTCACCCACAAACGTATGGTCAAGCCAAAAGAACAACTCAAACCCTTGAGGATATGATTAGAGATTTTGTGTTAGAATTCAAGGGTAGTTGGTATGAGCCTCGTCCACTCATTAAGTTTGCTTACAACAATAGTTACCACTCTAGTATTAGGATGGCCCATTTGAGGCCTTAGATGGGAGGCATTGTAGATCCCCTATTGGGTGGTTTAAAGTGGGAGAGATGAGTTTGAAAGGTTTGAATTTGGTTTTGGAAGCCTTGGCAAAGGTGGAGATGATGATGGAAAGAATAAAGATAGTTCAAAGTCAGCAAAAGTCTTACTCCGACATTAGGAAGAGAGATCTTGAGTTCAAGAAAGATGATTGGGTGTATTAAAAGATCTCACCCATGAAGGGTGTGTCTCGGTTTGGCAAGAAAGAAAAGTTTAGCCCCAGGTATGTAGGGCCATATAGGATCTTGAGGTAAATTGGTAAGATTTCTTATGAGTTGGAGTTGCCTGTGGAAATGAGTATGGTTCATCTGGTCTTTTATGTATCCATGTTGAAGAAGTGTGTAGATGACCTAAGCTCCATTGTTCCTTTGGAGATTGTAGGTGTTGAGGAAAACTTGACATATAAAGATATTCCAGTTGATATATTGGATAAGCAAGTAAAGAGATTAGAGAATAAATATGTAGTATCCGTTAAGATCCTTTGGAGGAATCAACAAGTTGAAAATGCTACTTGGGAAGTGGAAGCAGATATATAGAAACAATACCCTTATCTTTTCCACTCCACTCAAGCCTGAGGTAATAAGTTAATCATATCTAAGGTGTGCCAAATCATGTATTTCAGGCCTTTATGTCATGTTGCATGCATACATAATCATGGTAACATATTTTGATGATATTTGATGCATAAGTTTGAAATTTAATGAAATTGGTGTTTAAAATTGCATTGATGCATTTAGGTTGGGACTGAAAATTGGCTTCTTACTCATCTCAAGTGTATTTTCATCATATTTGGGGACAAATGTCCCCAATGGAGAGATATTGTAATACCCCTCAAGTGTCTTAGGATACCTTAGTAATAGATGTTTTGCATAATGCATTATTTGTACCTTTTTTTGACAAATTTAAAGTTGTATTCTTGTTCAAGAGGCAAAATTATATGAAAATATGATCTTGTTCGATTTTAAGTCAATCGTATCAAAAAATATTTCTTTTAATAATTTTTTGCACTTTTTAGGAGGATTGGCGACCTCTCCTCAACGCGAAGAGTGTTTATTTTAGTGTAAAAATGAACGAGACTCATCTCAGGGACAAAATAGGAAAAAATTGAACTTCGCGAAAAAATGAACTATGCCAGAACAAGTTTACGTTGCGCTTCCATTTCAGCACAGTACAAAATTTTCTAAAAATTTTCAGATTTAAGTGAGAAAAATTGGGACAAATCCCTAAACCTTTATATACGGGAATCCTAAAAAAATTCACCATTTTAAGGCCTATTTCACTCTGCAAAACTTCAAAAATTCTCTCAAAACTCTCAACATTCTCTTCCAAATTCTCTTAAGTTTCTAAGGTTTCAAGGCTCCTCCATTGAAGGCCAAGCTTCAAGGGTATTTTCAAGATTCTCCTATGTTTCTCTTGTCTTCTTCGAGACCATTAAGGTATATAGGTTTCTTTATCCATGGGTCCTTCCACCCATGGAGTCCAAAACTCTTTCCAAATTAAATTCTTGAAAGGTTGATATCATTATGGGCACTTTCTATTATTTTTTATATGCATAATTTAAGTTGGAAATTGTCACCTATTGATTTGAATATGCATGAACTCTTATTAAGGGTTGATTTTATTAATTTCTTTATTACATTTAAGCTATGTATGTTATGATACTATGAAATGCTATGAAATTTATGGTTTAAGAGGTGATTTTCATGATACCCTAACTAGGGATTTCTCAAGGATTATGATTGGTTGTTTTGAATGGTTTCAATTTATCATTTTTTACCTTATTCATGCACATTACTCTTGAATTTCATGATTTTAAAGTCCCTATACATAACTCACCGTATTTTGAAACTAAGATTATATGATGAAACATATTATGTTGATGAAAGACTTTACTAAGAAGTTATGCAAGTCATGAATGTTAAGAATGATTAAGGGTTATAAGGTATGTTATGATTCCATGAAAATGCTATTAAAATTATGCAAGATTATGAATCCTTTTTTTATGATGCTATGACTTTAATGAGTTACTCCTATTATGATATTATGATTTACAAGTTTATGTATGTTATGATTATAATTATGATTTATGTATTCCATGGGATGTTGACTTAGCACCTAGAGGACCTTTCTAGATTTTCATTGTCCCATAACTACATTTCCGCCGTAGGTCTATGATAAGCTAATGGATCTATATAGCTCATATTGCATGATTTTCCGAAATTGGTAAGTTCCCATAAGGTACATGCTATGCACTCTCCGAAATTGGTAAGTTCTCATAAGGTGAGATAAAGTTTACCTTGGCAAGTAGACTACTTCTTTATGGTGTGAAAAAAATATTGGAATTCCATGTTGTAGATTGCATGGTCTTAAGTGTTGGTTAAGGTCTCCTCCCACATATGTATGCTATGCTATGAGATTATGTTTACCTTTCCATGCACTTTTTAATTAAGGCATTGATCACTCGCATCATACTGAGCTTATTGCCTTTGTATATGATTATGCATCTTGTCTACTATGACTTATGATCTCTTGTTGCATTGGATCCTGCATACTTAGTACATTCAAAGTACTAACACTTACTTTTGCCTACATGATCTAACCATGTAGGGATCATAGCTCTTTCTCATCTACCTCCTCGTGGCTAGTTCGGTTCGTGAAGACTTTGCTTGTGGTGAGTCCTCCACTTCGAGGGCATCATCTATTTTTTATCTACCAATGTTAAGACATTGATACTTTTGTTATTTTACTTTTGAGAGTGATCTCGGAGCATGTCTTGGTCCCTATTCCATCTATGGCTAGGGGTATTATTGGATGACATGGTATGTTTGAGAAATGTGACGTCTATGTATCTATGGAGATCCCCCTTTAGTCCTTATCCCATGTATGTCGTTGCTTGATGATGT
Organism: Solanum aculeatissimum; assembly: GCA_038996855.1. Lineage (NCBI taxonomy): Eukaryota > Viridiplantae > Streptophyta > Magnoliopsida > Solanales > Solanaceae > Solanum > Solanum aculeatissimum. Next base: position 30,013 of record JBCEWC010003241.1, read on the forward strand.
TAGTAAGTGGTGAATTTCCAATACTCCCTTTAGAGTGTGTCCCGTGTTTTCTTCCCTTAGTTTAAATTATTGTGATGGAATGGTGGAAATTCCTTATCCCATTGTCCCATAGAGTGTGTCCTAAGCCTCTAATCCCCTTAGTACTATTTGATATGATTGATCCATGCTTCTAAACCAACGATGTGTATTTGTATGCGATGAGACTTGTTTGGGGTACCTTCGGATTCTCCATTCGCCATGTCGCACCTAGGCCCTACGCTTGGGTCGTGATATCATTAGTTCTGGAAATCAACTTCAAAACAGCCCAAACAATCTACGAATTATAGACATTGCTTATGGAACCTACACCAGTCTAGTTTTCTACATTTTTCTCCTTGTTCTAACTTTGCAACTTACAGGGTATTACATAAGAGTTATGTCATCATTTTATTTATACAGTATATTCTTAAAAGCACTTATATGTGTTTTCTCTAGATTCCCAGAGGATGTTAGATGTCTTTTTTTAAAATTTTCAATATGGACTTTTAATTCCATATTAAAAATTATATGTTCACTTTAATATTATCTTTTGTTCCTTTCATTTTCGCATGATTTAATTGGTTGGGAATAAAGGGTTTTCTTATATAAGTGCTAGAGTATATGCCCAGACGCCCCCTGATTTTGGTCGTGACATAATATATCAAGATAAATTTATTATTTTTATTTAATATTATTTTTTGTCAATAAATAATTATATAAAATAGCAATAGTTAAACTTAAATTTCAAACCATAATTAACAAAGTTAATTTCATAAAATTATCTCTAATAAAATTGTTTTTATCTTGAATATAACTTTATAAAAATAATAGTTTAATTCTTTTTTGAGTAAATAATTTTTGATAGAGTAATAAATTCGAATTGGTAAATAAAAGAATATAAAGAATAACTTAGTCATGTTGGGCGGAAATGAGACCAAAATATATCTTTTCTGATGTGGAAGTTCAGACTATGCTGCAACCACAGAGCATACTCAGATAATACTTTG